>MU839830.1:550523-618686 GCA_030411725.1 Echria macrotheca | reverse complement strand
CCCGCCCCCCCCCCCGCCCCGCCCCCCCCCCCGCCCCCCCCCCCCCCCCCCCCCCCCCCCCCCCCCCCCCCCCCCCCCCCCCCCCCCCCCCCCCGGGGGATGGTTGGTATTGCGTTGGTGTGTATAGTCGGTTAGAAGGGGTGAGTGTTTGGGAGGTCGGTGTATATAAATCCGTTTGAGAAGAGAAGGAGTGAAATACTTGAGGGGTACTCGGCGAATATCACCACACCAACATTCTCAACGAGAACGGCACAGACATCGCAAGACGTATATCCCGCCGTGGCACACTCTGCCATCATCTAATCGTGGATACTCGCTATATTCGACCGCTACTGCCTCATGACACTGCAAGATGTTTAAACACCTGAGTATAGTCAGCTCGGCAATCTATGCCTTTTACCCAACATTGGCCTCCTAACATACCCCGACAGCACATACTGACAACGCTCAGCTCACCACCGACCCCCGCGGCCACAAGCCCCAGTTCCCACCACACGAACACTTCCTCTGCTGCGCCAACACAAACGTAAACGCCGGCTTATTCCCATAGACATCCTCCATGACCGACGCACACCGCACACACCTCCGCCACTGCGGCGTCTCATCCGCGCCCCCAGAGCCCGAGACAACCCCACTCCCGGCCGCCCCGTCTCCCGCCCCCGAACCTGAATGGACCGGAGAAGCCCGCGCCAGCGGCACCCTCTTGAACACATCGATGTAAACGCCCCTCTCTCTCCTCGCTGCTAGACTCTTTTCGTCATCATCCACCTCGAGCAGCTCAAAGTTACCAAAATATAGCTCCGCCACGTCCGTCTGATTCCGAAACGCGACCACATTCGTCTGAAAGAACCGCAGCAGCATCTCGCGGAAGCTCGGCGGCGGGTTCCCGCCCAGAAGCATGTCGAGCTCGCAGTGCGCCTGTGCCTTCTTGACGAGCTGGTCGCTCGCTGTTCCGGGCTTGGAGTCTTGTCTTCCTCCCTTGGGCACAAGCCCCGAGAGTGTCTTTTGGTAGTTTGCGCGGATTTCTTGGCCGAGCGTCATGATCAGCCTTTCGAATTCGTGGATCTTGATCAGACTCGAGCTGGTGGCGCGCTGCATCTTCATATAGGCCAGATATAGAGCGGGAGTGGGACGGGGAGGCTGGCCATCCCTGGGCTGTTGGGCGACTTGCTTCTCATAGTACTGTCTGGCCCGGGTGCTCATGGTCTCAAAGTGGAGTAGTCGACGACAGGCGGCCGTCAGGAAACCGCGGGTAGAGGAGCACAGAAGCAGGTGGAGGGATACATCACCCCGAGACCGCATGTAAGTGGACAACTCGGAGAACCGCTTCGGATCCTCTAGCATGCCTCGGAAGGTATCGTCGTCAAGAAGCTCAAAGATGCAGTCTGCCAGCCACGAGAGCAAATCGACAGCCCACTTGGCGCATCCTGCAAGGGCGCCAACCACTTCTGGGTCGTCAAGGGGACTCAGCTTCTCCTTGAGATTCATGGGTGCGTTGTTGGCAAGGGTGATAAGTATGACAATGTTTCGGACATTGAGTGCCAACATGGCAAACTTGCCGCCAAACGACCGAGGCTGGAACTCGCCACGGAAGCCCAAATGGTTGACGATGCTGAGACAAAACTGTAGGTTCTGGTTGCGAACCAGCTGGTCGTGGTGGGATTCCTCCGAGTAGTCGACCGGCACCTTCATCATATTGATGATGGATCGAACCCAGGCGTAGGCAAAATCTGAGCTGTCAGTATCAACGCTCATCAGCTGACACAGATACATACCTTGTTTCTCTGTGAACGGGCGGGCAATAGCGAATACGTCGTCGGCATTCAGCTGTAGGTATGCCGCAGGGCCGATGGATATGCCCAAAGCTGCCAATATGGCGCTGTAATGATCTGCGACAGTCAGCTTAGCCCTTGCTCTGCTGCGTTCACGTACTGCCTTGTAATAAAGAATCGGCATTCTCCAGGGGAAACTGCATCTTGTTCCACTGAACAGACCCATCCTCGCAGATCTGGACGAAGGAGCAGTTCGTAGGTGAAAACGCTACTTGGAGGCCTACTTTTGTCAGAAGATTCCACGACTAGCAGACCATACTTACATGGTGTTTCATTAGCGAACTGAAACCCTACTTGATGCGGGCTCATGATGCTACTGAGATTCTGTTCGTGATATGTCTCATTCATCGTGATGCGATCTCGGTACTGAACAGTGCCGTCGCTGAAGGCGATGCATATCACCTTGCCGAGATGTATAGAATGGATGGAGATGACAACTTTGGGCAACACTATCGAGTCTAGTTTCCGTAGACGGGCCGTGGGCTACGAACGTTAGCGGTAGGCTCGGTTACTTATCAGGAGGCATACCGGAGGGTTTCCTGAGCCGTTTCGGGAACCCAGCTGCTCGAATGTGGGGTGGAGGGTTTGGGTTTGCTCGTTGATGAGCTCCCATCGGTCAATGATGCTCTGACACCCTTGATCGTACAGGGAGCCCTCCTGGGGAAGATACGACCGCACCGTGAGGACGACGGGGGGCGCCTCGGGGACTTGGTTCTCCACAAACGACGGCAACATCTCGACAAGGGAGAGTTGGGACATGTATGTGTCGAGGGCCGATTCGCTCGGCCCATGCTGAAGCCAGCTCGTGATGGCAATGTTTCTCTCCCTGAGCGACGGGCTAAGGTGTATACTGCCCGGCGGTGCTTGGCGGTCTCCTGGCTGAGGGATACCCCACTGCATAGCCACACGTATGATCTTGAGCTGCTTGGAAGCCGTGGCCAGGGCAATCAACAGCTGGTCTAGTATTCCGTTAGAGACCACAGTGACAATTTTGGGAGGGCTGACGCACTCTTGTCCGAACAGATGGACGCATGAGTTACCAAGTCATCAGAGGTCGTCACGCTGTCGAGCTCGAGGGATGTCTCTTCGATCTTGTTGTTATTCTGGGGGAACATGAGCTTCAGAAAGCCGTTGGTTGTCACCCAAAGAAGCGCGCTCTTGGTATGGTTTGGGTGCCAAGGTCCTGATGCATGTGTGACGGACTGCTCAAACTTGTACTCTGTTTGGTTCCAGACAGCAGGCCCATACATGATGTTGTACTGGTGGGGGTAAGCTCAATCCTGGACAAACCGGATCAAACATACCTGTCTCGAAGGGGCTACCAGCAGAGGAAGCCAGTAGCAGCCGACGACGGCATTGAGATCCTCGGGGGCATCATTGCTCCATTTGTGGTAGGGGTAGGCGCGGTTGAGCGTGATGTTGAAGTGCAGGATGCTGATGCGGCCGGCGGCGTCGATGAGGGCCAGCTCCGGGACCGAGGTGGGAGCCCAGGCTAGATGAACGATGGGGATGGGCGAGGCAGCTGTCGGCGACGTGGCATAGATGCTGGGAGCACTAAGGTCCCAGTCGCCCGTGTCGGGGCGGCAGTGTAGGAAGCGGAGCTCGATCGAGGTGCCGTCCTTGGCCACCGAGGCGATGGTGCCCTGGCGAGACCAAGCAATGGTTTGGCAGCACCCTCTGCAGCGCAGCTCGTCGAGCCGCTGCTGGAGGGCCTTGGTCTGGGGAGCCCGCGGCATGACGGGATCGCCAAACAAGTCGACCTCGTCGAGTGCCATGGTGGTGTCCATCCCCGCCATGTCGGCGTCAACCGCAATGGGACCGTCCAGGAGGACGGGCATCTCGTGGGCCGTCATGTTGACGCATGCCGGCCCTTTCCATGTGACAGGAACCGAAGAACAGATGAAGCAGACCTAATGCAGTAGACTGAAGCAAGACGACTGATGTTGGATGAAGCACTGTGGCCGGCGTTTGTCAAGGAGGACTTCTGACAAGTCTACTGAAGACCCCAGTGACTGTCGATTGGAACACCGGAACTAGCAAGAGGGATGATGGAATGGAAACACAGGAAGGTGCAACCAAAGGCGTTGAATAAAGCTGGAAACTGCAAGGCTGAGGAATCACAAGTGGTTGTCTTGCCCCACTACGGACTCTGTGCCTGCCTTTCATCAACACTCACGGCAGGCATTCTTGGCGGTCTCCCCAAGCCACATAGGCTCGCCCCACAAGCCACAAAGCTCCTTTCGTCCTGACCCAACTGTGGCTTCTCCCGTTTCCCGCCTTTGTGCTCGAGGGAGGTGGGGCCGAACAAGGCTTGCAAGGGTGTTTCGGCGGGAGCCAGTGGCCTGTGGCCTTGTTGTTTCCCAGCAACGAGCCGCTCGTCGTGCATCTCGGTCGCATCTGCGGCCGTCTGAGCCAGATCCATCGAGTCTGGAGACCATTGCTGAAAATCCTCTCAATTGCTTCGGTCGCAGCCCCCCGCACTACCATCGAGCCACGTACAATACCTGCAACCTAAGGTGCCTGCTTGCTGCATTTGCGCGCGCGCCGGTACTTGGGCTAGGGGCACTCACTGCTGGAGAGCCCTTGGGAGGAACGAACAAGTGATGTGCGCGAGGTGGATTTGGGTCATTGGCTGTTCGGCTTGTCTCTGACTGGGGTGTGTCCTGTGTCCTGTCTGGCGTGCAATTTTCTGAGGCGTCCAAACGCGGGCTTCTCAGCTCAGGCATTGTTCGCAGCCGAAACCCTGGCCCGCCCTGCCAACTCGCAACCTCAATCCTCATTCAATCCGCGCGCCGCTCCGGCAAAGAACATCTCTCCAACAGCAACCACCAATTCAAAGCTCGATTGTTCCGCCAGAAACACGCGTCGAGCCCGAATTCAAACCCGCCTGCTTAATCGACTAGCAAACCGCCTCCGGCTACCTCGAAATTCAGTCATGATATAATAACAGCGCGCCCTCTCCCCGCTCCCATCGAGAAGCCTCCCTTAGCGTTGGTCGGCCTTAAACCGCCAAGATGGCTTCCTCGCAACCTATAAACCAACCCTCGTCGCCTCCCTCCTCCCCGCTCTCCGTCTTTTCCAAGTCTCCGTCGCTCCCTTCGTCTCCCATCGCCATGGACGCCGCCAAGAGATACCCTTCGCCGAGCTCTAGTGCTGTTCCTTCGGGCAGCGCGTCGCCCATGAAGCCTTCGGATCTATCAGACACGACCGAGGAGATCAGAGTGCGCACCGATGGTCCTCCTCCACCCAAGCGGCGCCGGATCGCCGCCCCTCCAGGCCCCCGAACCACCACCTACCTCGACCTAGAGAGCCGCACCCAGGACGAGGACCAGAAACTGCTCAAGCTTCTGTCGGCCCTGCGGAAGAAGAAGAAGATTGTCGTCATTGCCGGGGCTGGGATATCCGTCTCGGCAGGCAGTAAGTTTCTTGTTTGTTCGGCGCACTGGGTTGGCATGCTGACAGCTACTAGTTCCCGACTTTCGTTCTTCCACAGGCCTATTCACCACTCTCCGCGGCCAGCACAAACTAAAAGCGTCGGGGAAGCATTTATTCGACGCGTCCGTATACAAGCATGACTCGTCGACCACTTCTTTTCACGACATGGTTCGCGAGCTGGCCCATATGACGTCGCAGGCTGCACCGACCCCATTTCACCATATGCTGGCGTCTATCGCTCAAGAAGGCCGCCTCCTGCGTCTCTACACTCAGAATATTGATAGCATCGACACCCAGATGCCGCCGCTGGCGACGGCTGTTCCCCTCAACTCCAAAGGCCCCTGGCCCACCACGATCCAACTTCACGGCGGGCTGGAGAAGATGGTGTGCACGAAATGCGGTCATCTCGAATCCTTCAACGCCTCCCTGTTTGAGGGTCCGGAGCCCCCGCTCTGCGAAAAGTGCAAGGAGCAGGATCAGGTGCGCACGGCATTCGCAGGGAAGCGTAGTCACGGGATTGGAAGGTTACGGCCGCGCATCGTGCTCTACAACGAATACAATCCCGACGAAGAGGCGATTGGGATGGTCACCAAGGCCGATTTACGGAGAGTGCCGGATGCCGTCATTGTCGTGGGCACGAGCCTCAAAATCCCCGGCGTGCGCAGGATCGTCAAGGAGATGTGCCAGCTCACCAGAGACAGACGGGACGGCATCACTGCTTGGATCAACATCGACCCGGAACCCCAAGGTGTCGACTTCAAGGACTGCTGGGACTTTGTAGTCAAGGGGAAGTGCGATGATATCGCCGAGCTGGTCAACCTGCCGAGATGGGATCAGCAGGATATTGGGGATCGCGAATCCTACATGGTCACGGGCGACGAGGAGAAGGAGAAGGTTTACGCGACCAAGGTGAACCGCGACAAGGTGCATGTATTTCTGGAGCGGAAACGGAAACTCGAAGAGGAGGATCCGGCGAGTTCCAAGGATGTGCTACCTGCACTTGCAGATGGCAGGTCGAAACTGTTGGGACAAGCCCAGGACGGCATTCCCACGCCCGTTGCAAGCCCGAAGATGCGGAATCCTCTACCTACATCGAAGCTGCCCGCCAAGGGACGAGGCAAACAGAGCACGCTCTCTTTTGGCGGCGTCGACAAGGCGAAGAAAGCACAGCCTACGAAGTCCGCCGCGCCGCGGAAGCCTCGTCAATCGAAGAAAGACGTACAGCGGCCGAAGAACCGTCTCGACCAAACGTTCAAAGCCACCAAAGCTGTGGTCCCAGCCGGCAAGCAGACACCCACAAAGCAGATGCCGTTTGACGACGACTCTTCCGGCTTGTCATCGCCGCCCGAAATCCTGTCGCTACCGTCGCTCCGCCCGAAGACCGATACTCGCATCAGTCCGCCGATGAAGGTCGAAACGGGTCTGCCTATGAATGGTCTGAATCCCCTGCCTAGCACCCCCACGTCATTCCCAACGCGCGAGACCGTCTCGCCCAAGTCGAAGCCAAAGTGCATGGATCACCTCATCGATTAGTGTACCTAGCTGGGTTTCACCTCCTACCGGATTTTTTTTACCGTCACAGCATTGTACAGGAAAGAAAGTTGTAGGGGGGGTGGGAGAGGGGTGTATAATAATCTCTTGATTACACGTGTTTTAGCACGGGGTTGCGGAGTTCCGAGGGGTCGGTATGGATATCCTCCTCCGACGGCATGGGGATAGGATATCCAAAGTTTCTTTCGTGGATGGATGAACATACCCATCCCGGTTCTTTTTTTCAAATTTTAGATCTCATTTTCTGCTTGGTGGTGATCATCCCGATGGATCGGGATAGACCATGAGCATGAGCATTATTCAGCCTGTCTGGGGTCCTGTGCCATTACTTATGTAAAGGGACGGTGATACGAAGACATGGACGGCTGACAGCGAAAGGGGCAGAAGAGAGGGTGGGAAGGGGACATCTATGGCCAGAGTGGTCATGTCATGTATTTCCCACGGTCACCTGTTGTACATATTCACGCACAAGTCCGAGGACACACGGTTCTACCTGCTCCAGAGAGAGGGAGAGAGCATAACCACATAACCAAGCGGCAAACCAACTCATGAGCTGGGAACTCTTAGCCCTGGAGAGAGAGTTCCTGACCGACAATGAATGTAATTGTACATATCCATACATGTTTACAGATTCTATCTGACCTGACATTGAAGAAGTGATGATGTCTTTGATGTATTGGTTTCCACACTATCGGGATACAGCAGCGGTATTATGGCCACCTCCGTGCACTAGGTCTAACCATTGAGGAATAAGATCGTTTCAGGTTACGGTTTACCTAGATCCCCTACGGACCGAATAAACTGAATCCAGGTGCCTAGGTAGGATATCCAGCCCGAGGAAACAAACCTGTCTTGTGTAACATCCTTCGTGATATGGAATACCTACAATACACGTGATGGTCACAAGTGCCAAGTCGACTTATTCTACGTATCAGTGTTCACACCACGCCTGGAATGCAAAGATCACAACAGAATTGAACACCAATTCGTTGCACCCCGCATCATACATCTCAACTGGTCTAAATCTTTCGCGTGCTCATATTGCGGCTAAGCTGCTATGGCAAGCCAGGCAAACAACCTGCCTCCAGTCCACTACCTGTACATCTCCACGCGCACAGCTCGCGGCCAAAAGAGCCACCCAGCACGCTCGCGGAACACTTGCTCCCTTCCCGGCCCAAGATGACAAACCCGTCTCTCTATAAGGTAGGTTCCCCTCTTTACCCCAAATCATGTAAGACACTATGTGTAGGGAAGCTATGGCGCCCCGGCCGTTCCCCGCTCAACATTATAAAAACAATTCCCTCTCTCGTTTGATCATTCCCATTCCGAGCCTCAGAATGCCGACAACGCCTTGAAGGAAAAAAAAGAATCCGCTCGAAGTACCGCTGCCCCTATTTTGATGCTATGCCCGCCGGGTATGAAGTTTATGTGTCCTCCTTTGAGGCCAGGGGAAGAAAAAATTTCATTCAATAACCAGCCGCGTTTCCACTCGCCCAAACGCCACACCAATGCAACCGAGTGTTCAAGTGTATCAGGATGACCCTCCCTAATACGGGCTATGCCGCGCGGCCGGGCTTCGATTTTGCCAGGAATGTCGAACCGGGGCGGCCCTATCACCCCGGCGACGCTGGAAGTCCAGACGGTCGTCGCTCCCATAATAGTTACGTCGCTTGGGTTCCTCTCGCCGCTCCTCTCGACGCTCTTCTCGCCGCTCATCGCGCCGCTCGTCCCGGCGATCCTGTCGACGGTCATCCCGGTACGGATCTCGGAACCGGCGATCATCCCGGTCGCTCGCGATCTCGCCGTCCTCCAAATCAGGATTCGACCTCCTCAGCTCAACCCTGGTTTCGTTGTTTCGCTGTTTTTCCTTGTCCTTCTCCATAAGATCCCCAAACATGCGTTGGAGACGCTTCCCAGAGACCTTAACCTCACCGATGGGCCAGATAGACGACAGAAACTCCCTTGAAATCGTTAGCAGACACGTCGAAACTTTGGACCACACCACTCACCAGAATTGAGGCTCAAGACCCTCGAGGTCGGCCGATTTCTCCCCTCTCCGCAAGTTCTTGAGATGGTTGCCGAAGTTACGAATCTCCTCGCCCAAGATCTTCGCCCGCTCCTTCGCGGCTGGATAGCGCTCTTTGGACTGCATAATTCTCTCCATGTTGGGCTTGAGAGGGCGCAGAAGCGACCAGACAAGATGGGAGTTATCAGAATGATCGATCTTGTCGTCGGGCAGCTCCGCCAGCTTCTTGAACTGCTCCACAGCCCTCTGCCTGTCACGCTTGTATTTCTCCAAAGTTTCCGGGTCGATCTTGGGCTTTTCCTTTTCCTTGGACTTCTTCCCGTCTGCACCATGGCGGTCATCGTCCAGTCGCCGATGCTTGGAGCTGCGATCATCGTAGTCGTCCTTGTGCTTCCGCTTGTGGTCGGGCCTCGGTGTTCCGCGCTCGTTGGCGTTGCTAAGAGACCGATGATGCTCGCTATGAGAGTGACCACGATCGCGATGCTGACTCGGCTTCTTCGACATCTGAGGTGCCGGAGATGCCGGGATGGAGCTGGTATCGCCGCGCCGGTGACCGTTCATAAGCAACTTCTTGCTGCGGTGGTGGTTTTCGACGGCCTTCTTCGCCGCAGCATCATTAGAATGTTTGGCGAGAAGGACAGACAAAAGATACTCGGATCGTCTGACGAGGTGGACAGCTCCAGGGGACTGGATGCCTCTCTCGTCCGTCTTCTTGCGCTCCTCCTTCTTCTCCACTCTGTGTTCTTCGAGGAAGAATTTGTCGTGCATGCCGAGCTCTGGGTCGTCTCGGATCTGCGGCCACGCACCAAATCCATACCTGTCGATACCGACCAGAAGCATGCCATCTTCCCGTGCTCCCCACTCACAGGTATATTGTGCGGATTTGGTAGCATCCGGGAGTCTAAAGGTTGCGTTGTTGCCGTGTTCCCGGAGGACTTGGCGGAGCAGACGAAGTTGGGGCGGACGTTCGACAACCGTCTCGGCGTTGACTTTTCTAACCTCGCCGAAATCAACGAGAACAGCCTTCTTGTCTTTCTTAGCTAGAGGCTTTCCGGCTCTCTCTTCTTCCTCGCGAAGCTTCTCGTTGTTGGCGTCCACGGCTTGCCGGCTGATGGCGTTAAGGTCCTCCACGATGGATCTCAGGAAAGCACGGTCTCGGTCTCCAAGGCGGGCATCTTGAACGACTTCCTCCTCGCGGTCCTCAAGGGATCCAAAGCGGAAGATGGCCCGGATGAGATTGCGCGTTTCCTTTTCATTAAGCGGCCGTCTGGGATCCGACAGCAGAGCGCGTTGCTCCTCAATCTCTTCTTGTTCCTGCAGCTCACGTTGTCTCTTCTTGGCAAGGCGTTCGGCGCGATCTGACTCAGCGTTCCTCCGAGCACCCTTAAGTGCAGCTTTGCGAGGGGCGTTCTCTTCCATTGCCTTGGCCAGGTATTCTTCGTGCTTCTTCTTTTCTTCCTCGTCCTTGATGGCGGCAAGCTGCTCGGCAGGAATGATCTGATCCCAATCCAGCGCGAGGTCGTCCACCTTGACATCCGTGACTTGCATCCAGTTGTCCCAGTCAATTCCGCCGCTGCTGAGGTTAAGCTTGTCGTCCACACCCGTCTTCGTGACCTCCGCGTTTTCTAGGATGGCGTCAATATCCAGCTGTTCCAGTTTCGCTTGGTTGCTAGGCTGGTCGAAGAGGTTCTGGGAGCGCATCTTCAGAATCATCGAGATATCCTCAGATGTTTTAGCTTCATCCATCTTCATACCGCGTTCCTGGAACTGCTCGCGGAGAGCTTTGCCTTCATCGGTCACGCCGGCCTGGATTGTGAGGTACTCGAGAAAGAGCTTATTGCGAGCGCGTGTCACGACTTCTTCCTCGATCGTCTGTTTCGCGACAAGGCGGTAAACATTGACGGGTTTCTTCTGGCCGATACGATGAGCTCTCGCCATTGCCTGCAAATCGGCTTGAGGGTTCCAATCAGAATCATAAATGATGACGGTGTCAGCTGTCATCAAGTTGATACCGAGACCACCAGCGCGGGTGGACAGGAGGAAGCAGAAATCGTTGCTGTCTTCCGCGTTGAAATCATTGATAGCCTTGCGCCGTGGGCCGGCGGGGATAGTGCCGTCGAGCCGCTGAAATTGGTACCCGCGAACTCTCAAGTAGTCGCTGAGGATATCCAGCATCTTGACCATCTGACTGAATATCAAGACACGGTGACCATCCTTTCTCAGTTTGGCGAGCAACTGGTCGAGAAGCATCATCTTGCCGCTACTGGTAATCAGACCCTTGATTTGGTCCTCCCGACGCGTGCTTCCGGCAAGCACGCGCTCCTCGGCACCCTGAAACATGTAAGGATGGTTGCTGACCTTCTTCAGCTCCATCATAATGTTCAGCAGGGATTGCTTGTGACCGTTGCTCGCATCCCTGAGGGCTGCGTAGTTGCGGGTAAGAATATTCTTGTAGTAGTCCAACTGGACGTCGGACAGCTCCACTCGAATGATCTTCTCGGTCTTGGGAGGAAGGTCGGATTCGACCGTCTCTTTAGTTCGCCGGAGGATATAAGGAGCAATGGACTTATGAAGCTCGGTGAGTTTGGCCTGTGTCTGGAGACGCTTTGCTTCGTCGAGCTCCGCGTCGACTGGCTCCTTGTTTTCCGCCGTGGAGAGGAGCTCCAGCTCCTGGTCGATCACCACTTTCCCGGGGTTCAAGAAGTCGAGCAGGGCCAAGAGCTCGGCAAGGTTGTTCTGGATTGGCGTGCCGGTAATGAGAATCTTGCACGGAACGCCGAAGCTGTTGAGCTTCGCGTAAAGCTGCGATTCGCGGTTCTTCAGCCGGTGGGCCTCATCCACGGCAAGGACTTGCCACTTGATGGGCCGGAGTTCTTCCCAGTCAGCCAGGATGTAATCGTAAGAAGTGACCAACACGTTAAACTTTGGCTTCTTGGGGTTTCCGTCCACCAGCAGCTCGTATTGCCGAACGTTGGCTCGCGCGGCGTCCGGTCCGAGATATACGACGTAGTTCATATCAGGCGCCCAGTGGTTGAATGTATCGCACCACGCGGGAATAACACTGAGCGGGGCGACAACGAGAAAAGGACCTTCTTGGCCGCGTTCGTTCCGGAGCCAGGACAGGAAAGAAACTGTCTGGACTGTCTTGCCCAGACCCATCTCGTCGGCCAGGATAACATTGTTGGCACGCGTCCAATTGAGGGCAAGGAAGTTGAGGCCCCTCAGCTGGAACTCGCGGAGCTCGCCTCCTTTGATATATGACGGTTGCTTCTCCAGCTTGGTCATCCTCGATCGCGTCTCCGGGTTGGTCTGCTTCTTGTCGGACTGCCAGGTTCGCGAAGATCGGTCTAGGAATTGATCGATCTTGTCCTGAGCGTGCTCACTGATCACCGCCGCGGATTCCCAAGTGAGTTCGTCATACTGAAGCCCTTTCCACTTGACGAGGTACTCATCGCCATCCTCACCCTCCCGCACGGCGACGACGCGTTCGACCTTGGTATAGTCCTCTAGGGCCTCGTCGTTGCGTTCCTTCTCCAACAGCCATTGCTCCCGCTGTTCTGGACTGACCTCGTCTCCACCAAATTTCATCTCGAGCTCATATTCGACAACCTTCTTGAAGTAGTTCTCTAGTTTGCGAAACCCACGAAACCCGGCGACCGTCTCGGTAGTCTCCCATGTGTTGTGGAGATGTGACTTGCCTTGCCACTTGATGAAGTATTCGAAATCGTTCTTGGATGCATCGTATGTGAACTCAACTCCGTCCTTGACACGGTGGCGTAGGATTCTTTCGATGTAGGGAGTTGTATCGTTTACTTCGGCAGCCCAGTAGTTGGGAGTGAGCTCCGACTCGTCCTCGTCTTCCACGTCGCTTTCTTGGTATGCACCGGCAGACACCTGGGCAGCGCGACGGCTGGTCCATCTCTTTTCGGCCAGCGCCAACGCAGGCTGAAGCTCCTGTTGTCGTCGAGCCTTCTTCCGGAAACTTTTTGCTCTGGCGCCACCATACGTGTCCGAATCCGAATCGTCGGCTGACATTTGACGGGCAGGAGTCCCCCGCTTGGACACTTGTTGTGGGAACAGCGATTAGCTTGGGTGGGCAGCAACAGGCACAAGACTTACCGGGCAGGGATCGCTCAAGGCGCCGCCTCTTAATTGCCTTGCGAGGTGCCGGTGTGGCATCCGAGTCTGATGCCTCGTCATCCTCTTCTGCCTCGTCTTCTTCGGAATCGACCTGGAGAGCCGGCTGTCAATACACGTCTCAGGATGGGGAGATTGTGAGCCTACAATTCTGCGCCGTTGGGTCGGCCGCGACTTCGGATACACGTCAGCACCAGAGCGCACTGAGACGGAGAGGTTAACTCTTACACTTCTCCGCAGACCATATAGTTCGGGATTTTCTCTCATGAAGTCCTCTTCGATATTCAGGGTTGATTTCCGCTTCGGCGCAGGCCGGGACTCGAGAGTTGTCCGTCGATCCGCGGCATCGTTGCTCTGGGCGGAGGCGGGACTATCCGCCATATCGAAATCGGCGTCATCAGACGCGTCATTATCACTCGACTCCGAGCCTTCGTCTAGTGCTATGCCCGGTCGCTCCGGCGGCACGACGGCAACATCGACGGACTCGGACGCGGGGCCATCGACATCGGCAGCTTGTACGTCGGACAGGTCGCTATCGCTCTGGTTGCCATTGGTCATGTGTTCGTCACGGTCGTCAAACGAAGGATATGAATGTCCGTTCACTGGACTAGCTTCTGAAGATGTTGACATTTTGATCTTCAGGCCGGGAGCAGCCTGCTGTAAGACGACGATGTCAGTAAGATTTTTTCGTAACAGACGCGCTTTCAGAATAATAGGTATAGAGAGCGGCCACACCAGCGACCCGACATCATCAAAAAGCGACGCGTCAGAGGAAGAGACTATGGGACTAGGATGCTTGTCGCATTCCGGGGGCGTGTAAGTGATGGGCACGAGGCTGGTTGATGAACCACAACAATTGGGCCTTGCAGGCAGCGATGGCACGAGATTGAGCCATCCAGGGACGTTTGGATGACTGTGGAAGAGCCGGGCATCGGCTTCCAAGCGTCTATCGACGTCGACAGGGGTATACAGAAACGACCGACGACGGGCATGTGCCCGGTTCGATGATAATTCGATGGGCCAGATATAGCGGCTCACGGTTGGGCAGACAGCAGCGGACGGGCGACAAGACACTTACAAGTCATTCGGAAAGCCTCCTGGCAGCGGGAATTAGATGTGCTCCGATCCCTCGGCCGGGGTTGCTGGCGATGTGGTGGGGATCTATCGGCACCTTGAGACCCGGGGGTGGTGGTGATGGGTGTGGTGTAGCGGAAAATGGCAGTGGTCGGAGAGGAGAAAGAATGGCGAAAATGGTGAATGCGAGCCGGGTGCCTTGGGTGGCCTGTGCTCCAAGCCTCTCCGGCCTTCGTGCCTAGCGAGCGAGCCTAGCCAGCCACGAACGAAGACTGCAACAACGGCCCCTGCACCACGAGGCTGCCCTTGCGCACCAACAAGCTGACTCTCCTTCGCTACTTGAGTAGATACGGCCGCCGAACCTTCATCTTGCAGTCGCCGTCGGATGATCTACAGACCATTGTTTGAGCTTCTGCCAGCGCTTCTTCCCATTCTATCCAGGCCTGAAGCCGCCACGTGAATTTCTAGAACTACCTAGGTACAGCTGTCCTCCAGATTCTGTTTTTAGCCCTGCAACCCGATACTCAACCCGCAGTTGTGCTCTTGTCTGGGCTGAAGAGCCCTCCCCCGCCTGAAGGTCAAGGCTCCATGTTTAGGCGTGCCGGCTCTTTGCAACTTGCTTGCATGGGCATCGGGCTATCACAAGTTATCTTGGTGGCATCAGCCCGGCCGTCAAAACTCCGTCACAAACGGTCGCTGACGACCGGCAACCGCGAGGTGACTCGAACGAATGGATGCACACTCGACGGACCAGATGTAAGCGTCTGCCTAGCTTCGCCGGCCCAAACCTTAGCCCAGCGCACCATGCCGTTTCGGCGACATAACTATCGAGGACGACTGAGACTTGTCTGCCGACTGGTCGTTGTGCCGATGCCCGCCAATCCGGTACTGCCATCGATGCCGGGGAGCGGACAACACGGGGATCCGATGTTGTGCAGCGGCGTTGAGTGCTCAGTTTCATCCCATGGCCATGCCATTGCGGGCGAGACAGGAATGAATCCAGACCCGGACTCTTCAAGGTTGATCTCTGTGACTTCAGGCGAAGAGCTTCGGCTGGCCGTGGCTACGCCGGACCACTTCGACATCCACCAGCGAATCAGCCGCTGCAGATTGAAGCTGACCTGCGTGGGCCGAGGGGATCGTCTCACTACAGTAAATACATATATCGACGAGGAAGACAACGTCTTCTCTTCCCAGGGAGTGGACAGGAGTTCAAAAATTCCCAAGTTCAAACCTCAAAAGAATACAGCCACGTTCCAGAAGAGACTTATGCGCAGCGGGTTTTGACTAAACCAACATAATCTTTAATAGAGTTTGAGGACCGGACTTTTTGTAGCCATCAGTAGGGTGGGTGGGTCTTTTACAGCAGTTGTGGCAAGCGCGGGGTCTGGCGCGCCTCCGAAGTTTTGCCCTGCCCCTCCACAAACAAGGTATCGACAATTTTGAGAGAGCGCCGGATTGACCCACGTTGCCCCTCCTTTGATGAGCCGGATTTCTTTCGCTGCCTTCTTTCGCCTGCTGGAACGCTTTCCCCTTGAGATTTACAGTTCAGATTCGGTGTCCCTCCCTTAGCTACCTTTCCGGCCGATTTCGACATCACCAATCCGATTCCCAGGCAGACGTGCCTAACCTCGAATTTGCGGCGGACCGACTGCGACAGCGAGAGTTGCGGCAATGGCGGACAAACTTACTCGGTACGTCCACAGCTGCATCATTGCGGACAATGCTAACTGCCCGTCTCTTGACAGTGTTGCTATTGTGAATAGCGACAAGGCATGTCGACCCCGAACCCCACTGGCCCGCGACGCCGAATTGTGCGACTGAACATGGGCTAACACGATCTCCTTGAGCAGTGCAAACCTAAGGTATACAGAAAAGAAGGAAGTAAATATGCGTCCAGGCGCTGACTGTACCAGAAATGTCGCCAGGAGTGCAAGAAGTCATGCCCGGTCGTGCGATCCGGTAAACTTTGCGCAAGTTCATCCGTGGAAGAAGCTCCGTCCATATCTTGAACTAACCGGGCCGTAGATCGAGGTAACTCCTGAATCACGGATCGCCTTCATCTCGGAGCAGCTCTGTATCGGCTGTGGTATCTGCCCGAAGCGCTGCCCCTTCAGCGCTATTACCATTATCAACCTTCCCACGAACCTTGAAAGCCAGATCACGCACCGATATTCGGCCAACAGCTTCAAGCTCCACCGGTTGCCCATGCCCCGGCCCGGTAATGTGCTGGGTTTGGTGGGAACTAACGGTATTGGCAAGAGCACTGCTCTCAAAATCCTCAGCGGCAAGCTCAAGCCAAACCTTGGCAGGTTCGACAACCCTCCTGACTGGGAGGATGTCATCAAGTACTTCCGTGGTTCGGAGCTCCAGAGTAAGAACATGTGCGATGAGTGATCAGAGTCAAAATGCTGATGGGTCCGTAGACTACTTCACCAAACTCCTGGAGGATGACTTGAAGGCCGTAGTGAAACCGCAGTATGTGGACCAGATTCCCAGGGCTATTCGTGCCCCCGACAGGAGCGTTCAGGCTCTCATCGAGGGCCGGAACACGCTGGGCAACCTGGATGAGGTTCTCGACACTCTCGGTATATCGCCCCATTTCCTGCATTGTTTGCTTCCCTGTCCTAACACGGCATAGAGCTTCGCCACATCTACGACCGTGATGTCAGCCATCTCTCTGGTGGTGAGCTCCAGCGTTTCGCCATTGGAACCGTTTGCGTGCAGAAGGCAGACGTGTAAGTTTGGAGACCATGCCCGACCCGTCTTGAAATTATTGCTAACTATCTCGCAGCTACATGTTTGACGAGCCATCCTCGTATCTTGATGTGAAGCAGAGACTTAGCGCCGCCCGGATCATTCGGTCCCTCCTTCGTCCTGACGACTATGTCATTGTCGTCGAGCACGATCTTTCGGTCCTTGACTATCTCTCTGACTTCATCTGTGTGCTCTACGGCCAGCCAGCCGTCTACGGTGTCGTCACCCTGCCTCACTCGGTTCGCGAGGGTATCAACATCTTCTTGGATGGTCATATCCCTACTGAGAACCTGCGTTTCCGGGAGGAAAGTTTGACTTTCCGCATTGCTGAGGGCACCGAAGATTTTATGAACGAGAAGTCACGGGCTTTCCGTTACCCCCCCATGGAGAAAACTCTCGGCAACTTCAAGCTCAACATCGAGGGTGGTAGCTTCTCCGATTCGGAGATCATCGTCATGATGGGAGAGAACGGCACTGGCAAGGTGAGGAGATATACTGTTTTATCCCCGCGAGGCTCTCAGAGAACTAACGCAGAGGCAGACCACGTTCTGTCGTCTTCTGGCGGGTGCACTCAAGCCCGATGGTACACAGAAAGTCCCGGAGATGAAAATCAGCATGAAGCCCCAGACGATCACACCCAAGTTCGAGGGAACCGTTCGCCAACTGTTCTTCAAGAAGATCAAGGCTGCTTTCCTGTCCCCTCAGTTCCAGACCGACGTCGTCAAGCCGCTCAAGCTCGATGATTTTATCGACCAGGAAGTCAAGAATCTCTCCGGTGGTGAATTGCAAAGAGTATGTTCTCCATTGTCGGTTCCTTCGTTTCTCCGCTAACAGTACAAGGTTGCCATTGTGTTGGCCCTGGGCATGCCTGCTGACATCTATCTGATCGATGAGCCGTCTGCTTGTAAGTCAATGGCGTCGCGCTTTGGGGTTAAAAACCGGCGCACTAACAATTGCTACAGATCTCGATTCCGAGCAGCGTATCGTTGCCAGTCGTGTCATCAAGCGATTCATCATGCACGCTAAGAAGACAGCCTTCATCGTTGAGCACGATTTTATTATGGCGACTTACCTCGCCGACCGGGTCATCGTCTTTGACGGACAGCCGGGTATCAACGCCCACGCCAATAAGCCCGAGTCATTGCTCACCGGCTGCAACTCGTTCCTGAAGAACCTCGACGTCACCTTCCGTCGTGATCCAACCAACTTCCGTCCTCGTATCAACAAGATGAACTCGCAGCTTGACCAGGAACAGAAGCTGAACGGCAACTACGTAAGTCCTAGTCACCGTGTCGAATATGTCATTTCTTGTAAACTAATCCGACCGCTTCAGTTCTTCCTGGAAGATATCGACAAGAGCAGTTAAAGAGGGCATCCCCAAGGATACCCATGGCAACGGCCACGACACGTCCCGTAACGATGCATTGGATGGCGTTTTAGGTGTTCAAAAGGGCGGGGTCTGTAAGAAGCGAGCCGGCGGCGCCCGGAGCGACACGGATGCATCTGAGGACGGAGCCATGTCTGAGGACGACGACCCGGACATCTGACGACGGCGGCGATGGTCTATCCCCTGTTGCCTGGTCCTACCGCATGCGGATTCCATGAGCATATGGCCTTTTTTTCTTGCCTGTTTGTTCAATTTTGGGCTACTCTGTAGCCAGCGGCCTCGGGTTTGCCGAGCAGCGCATTCATTCGTTTCTGATCTGACTGGCCATGGAATCCGTCTGGTAGATTGAGGGGCAATGGGTCAAGAGGGTGACCATCGCCAAACCCTTTTTATTCGAGCAAGCTACTTTGTTTGCTCGATATCAGAGGGTGCGAAAGAGCGTGATGCGCTTCGAGTCTAGGTTCCGATACTCTATTTGAGCGGATAAAACAATACAAAAGGGATCTTATCTTTTGTTTTGAAATCGTCGGTCTCTAGATACCTATTGTTGCCTGTGTGTGATCTCGGACCTTCCCTGGGCAGTGGGTCGCCAGTGATGCTGGTGAATCCAAATTGGATGTCACTGTCTTGGTCTCATTGTTTACTTGCAGCATCAAAAGAACGAAGCCATCCACAACATACGCACTTGGATGATCTGGCTCTTGCAACTAGCCAGATCTTCCGTACCATACAGAATAGATGCCCATCTCTGAGTTCAGTTCCCTACACATCATACACGTCCTCTCAAATTCTCTAGGTCTACTTCGTTACCTTGATGCGTGGTATGCAAGGAAGGAGATATCCTACTCGTGACACATGTGCATACATAGGTACCTTGCACGTACCGACCGAGCTTCAAGGTAGATCGTAGACACGTCAAAGGAGCGCTTTTACCCACCCCTTACCACTTACCACCCTGGCGATGGGAGCCTCTCGAGACTGAGAATGGAATCCAATGTCCAGGGGTACTTATTTGTATGCTTGGCATAGGAGAATGACTTATGAGATACAGGGTGGATATATATTGTGGCATTCGAAGGAGGAGTTTCTCCCCTTCTGATTAGAGAACGACCCGTAGGAGGAACTCACCTCTAGTCAAACTTGGTGATTGGGTTTGGCGACCAAAGAGTCTCTTGCGGACACGTTTGGGCCTCAACAGCGGGGAGGGTGGCGTCCTCTCTGAAACTTCATGTTCTGGTTAAGAGTGGACCCAAGGAGCAACTCACACTCGGTAGAATAGACCGGGTTTGGTATCACGGTGTCTCTTTCGGACAGGTTCCGACCCTGGAGTTTAGTCGCCCCCAAGAGCAGACAGGGTCGGTACTCACCATACATCGGCCAAACTAAGTTCCTGAATACCACTAATAATGCTATTTTGCTTCCCAAACATCAATTTATTACTATCAACTTTGGTTTTTGCCTGCATGGCATGAAAAGCAAACACACAAAGCAGAAAAAAAAAGCTGGTCGAGTCGGAGGTTGGGTACGGTACGTACGTGCGACTTTTCGTTCCTCCCATTCCCCTACGTACCCGAAGGTATGCATCGCTTCAGAAAGAAAGGTAAAGATCCGAGAACGGGGAGGAGGCCACTCTCTAGGCCGCTTCCTCAATCCTCCTCAATCTCGCCCTCTTCGCTACCGGCTCGGACGCTGGGTGACTTTTGCTGCGGCGTCCGGGTGCTCTGACGAGTATTGTCGCGGAGAGGAGTAGGCTCGCGCGTGTCGTCGAGCTTGGCACGCTTCGAGTTCCGGCCATCCTTGCGGTCGTAGTCGTCCTCGTCGGCCGGACGTGCACGGCGCGACGACGAGCTGGGTCTTTCGTCATACGGGAGCTCGTCAACATCGCGATCCATTACTCGCCTGCGATACATTCTCTCCCTGTCTTCCTCCCGGCTGCGCCTTTCCCGGTCGTAGTGGTTGAGCTCGTCATGCCTTGGTCGACGGTCGTAATCTCGGTCGCGGTGGTCACGATCGCGGTCTCGCTCACGATCCCTGTCCCGCTCCCGATCTCTGTCCCGATCCCGTTCCCTGTCTCGATCACGATCGCGGTCGCGGTCCCTGTCGCGGTGGTCACGACGGTCGCGATCTCTGTTTCTGTCATAGGGAGATTCCACGGACCTGCGATCTGATAAGGCAGTCTCTGCCAAGCTGGACTTGCGATAGTTGCGCTCACGCTCGGCGATGTGTTTGCGGCGGTCTGCTTCAAAGATGTTGTGCTCCGGACTACGGCTTCTGCGACCAGTACTTCGATGAGATCGCTCACCTCTGTCACGGTCCGGATCGTCTACGCGTTCTCGGCGGCGCGGGCGATCTCTCTCGGCGTCATCCTCCTTCTCCTTTAGACGCCGGACATGCCTCTCGAAGGCGCCGCGGCGAGCCTCCTCGGAGGAGACGGCTTGGAACTCTTCACTCTGGGCAAGACGGGGTTTCACCTGCTCGTATGTGTCATTCACTGAGATGGGTGGCTCTAGCCGCTTCATGAATGACCTAAGATCATCAAGAGCTCGGCGCTGTTGACGTTCAGATTGCCGATCATCCTCGGGTCGCTTCGACTTCTTCTCTTGGAGCTAGCAAATCGTCAGTCGCGGTGTGAGTAGGACAGCGATGATCACTTACCCGTTCAAAGATTAGTTCAAGGACGTAGCGTTCAGTGTTAGCTGTGCGGCGGTCATCCCTAACCACGGCTTCAAACTCTTCGAAAGTTGTCTTGGGGGTAACCTCGAACCGTTTATCCTGTTCAACAAGTCAGCTAACCACCCACACTGTGTCATGGACTAAGACGTACGTCAATAATGTCGAGCACCTCGTTTCTGATGCCCCTTAGTGCACGCTCCTCTTCCTCGGCCATGTCCCAAAATAGATCCATCGGCGAAGAGCCGGACTGGCCAGCCATGGCTTTGTACCGCTCGTCATCTTGGAAGAACTGGTAGACCTGGCTCCATTTCGAGCCCGCCCTGATCTTACCTGCCTTTCTCAGATTCTCAAGCAAAGCGATGAAATTGTCGCGGTTCTGACGCTCCTTGCGCAACTTCTTGTTCTTGTCTTCCTGCCGCGAATCATTGAAGGTGCGCTCCAGCGTCTTTACATGGTTCTGGAAAACGACCAAAATATCATACTTGGTTAAGGACTTGTACTTGTCATCATTCTGGAATGCCGGGGTGTTTTGGATCGTTCCCTGTGCTTCGGACCAGCGAGTGTATGGCTCAAGGTTTAGCTTCGGCAGCAGCTCGATCAAGCCATCTATGGCGCTCTTCTTCACTGCCATCTGATGGTCCTTGTGGGCTTTCCGCAGCTCGACGATATAGTCTTCGAACAACTGACGTCGCTCATTGTCGTCCTTGGCAGAACGGAAAATGGTTTCTCCCTCGATGATGGGGCGCGCCGTCTTCCACCTGGTGTAGTACTTAATCTCCGGGTGGCTCTTCAGCATTGTGGCGAAATCAGCACGTAGCTTGGTTAGTCTCTCCTTTGCTCGCTCCTTGTCTTGCACAACAACATCGTGGCAATACTTCTCGAAAGCGGCCTTCCTGTCCCTCGGGTCTTTGATCGCGCGGAAGTGGGGGTCTCTGACAACTACTCTCAGAGCTTGCTCCCAAGTCCAATCGGGCTGGACACCACTGCGACGGAGAAGCTTTGTGAAGGCGGCCTCAGCCTCCTCTGGGGTAGCGTACTCGGGTTCGCTGGTCGCGGGGACGAAGGCTTGGGCCTGGACGTTATTGCCAAAGGTTAGCTGGCGGGATTCCCCAAGCGGCTCTCTGTGCTCGCGGTGATGGTCGTACGATCCGCCTCCGTATCCTCCAAAGCCCGCCGGTTGGCCGCCGCTTGAGCCCCCAAGCGGAGTCGCAGGTGTTCTGAGTATCGTCAGCTGGAATCCATTACTAGGAGAAGGATAGCCTTACGCAGGTGTTGTCGGGGTACCCTCACCGCCCAAGGCCCTTTTATACACATCCGGCATCTCCCAAGAGCTCTGCTTTGTCTCAGTATTGTACCAGTATTTCCGACCTCCTTCGGCAGTATATTCTTTCCAGGGCTGGTTCGCGAGCGCCCGCTGCATGTCGCGTTAGCCAGAAATCTCGGTTACATAGGGAGGAAGAAACATACTTCGGCGGGCGTCATCAAATCCTCGGGCTTGGTCCATTGTGTGGCCTTGGTTATGGTGTTGTAATAGTAGATTCGACCGTCGGCAGTGCGATGTTCTTGCCAGGTCGCGCCGCCCGGCTGCGGGAATCCGACAGCCACTCCGGCCATCATGGCGATTTACAATGTGGCTAATAATGCAGAATATCCTGACGGTATCTGGGTGACTGATGCGATTAGGTTGCGGCGAGGAAGCGGCTTCCAGCAGAGGTTGGCGTTGCTGGCCTGGTGTTGAGCTTCAACGCGTCGAGGCGAGAAAAGAGAGGCATTGCCAAAAGAAAAAGCCAGAGTCCAGACCTTTGGCTGAACGGCCGGGATTTCTATGCACGGACCACTTCATTTGCCTTTTACCTGGCACGGCTGTTTCCAGGTGGTGGAGTCTTCTGGTTTCCAGGTTGAATCCGCTGCAAGCTGGACATTGCAAACTCATGAGTACTATATGTAGTCGCGGGCCAGACTCATCCATTGTATTTCCGGATCGACTAGGCAGTCCGCTTTTATTGATATCTAAGTTTAGCGATGGTCAGATTTGCGAATCTTGCCATAGCTTCAGCAGATGCCGCTTGTTAGTGCGAGACAATCCGCTGCAAATCCCGTCGCCTCTTCCAACGATCTTCCAACCGATCATAATTGCTCCTTTTTCTGTCTAATCTGTAGATGTCTGACTTATGCGCGGTGTGTCTAGTCTTGATTTGTATTCAGAAGTTTTTGAGTCTTGGAAGGGAGTTAGTTCCAGTCGCTGTGCCGGTATGCGGTGTAGACATTTAACATAAAAACACAGCTCCGCTGTGCCAAGTCGAATCGGCAGCTTCCCCGGCCGCCTTGTCTTGGCTGCGCTTCCAGACTTCACCTCCAACATCGCCCCTCATTTTCCAGCTGTTTGATGCAAATCCATGGTCAGATTTTGGGGTGCGGCAGCTTGGTTGCAGCTATGGAAATAATACGCTGCTAAATTATTCTAGCGCCAGCTCTGTGGAACCTGAAGACGAATCGTTACAGCACCGCAGGCCCTCTGCACGATGGCGGTTCCCGACCTCGACGAAGCCGGTGAAGATGGCGCATCTCTAGCACAGCACTCGTATCTCAGCTACTTCATTCCGGCGGCCACAAACTTCAGTCCAGAAGACCATCTCCAGACAGGCGAGGAGCCGATTCAGGACAAGCTCGGTGCGGTTGAGCAACGCGACCTCCTCTTCTTTGGTACGGGGCCAGCCTCCCTCCCCCGCGCGCTCCCCTCGCCTTGCTCATTCTGGGATCGCAGACGAGACCGTCGACGTATTTCTGGTGCTCCGCGCCCATGCCGCCGAACAACCAGAGCCCGAAGAGCTCCTCTCCTCCCACCTTGATCGCATCGTCATCAGCCTCGACGCCAAGATCGTCAACAGCCACGCGCCAGATCGCGACAGCCCTCCCGCATCCGAGACCGTATATACTGGCGCGGTGGACGTTGATACGGTTCCATATATCATCGCAGATAAGCAAGTCGGGGATGATGGCGACAGATATGTCTATGCGCTCTGGAAGCTGCCCGTCTTCCTGGCACGGCCAAAAATTCGGTTACAAGGCCCATCTGTTGTGTTCTCAGCCTCGGCAGGCATAAAGCCTCGGGAATCTGGCGGCAGTAACGGCCACAATAATGGCTACATGCAGAGTTGCGTGCCGTCTGGGATGAACTTGCTCGAGGCGTTCGCCGATGACCCAATGTTGGGCGGTGTAAAACCCCAGCTGTCAGCCCTCCGGGTGTCACGGGTTGCGCCTGTGACACAGTCAAGAGACAGCCTTCAACGGATAGAAGGGTTGAAGAATCTCCGTCTAAAGATCTACCCCGTCGTCCACACTAGGGTTCGATTCTCACGGCCGAACACGACGCCGCCCAGTCCAGCGTTGATCGCTCTCCTCGAGGTAGACTTCACTCCGTTCTTCGAGTGCGAGGCAGCGCTCGAGAAGATTGCACTAGTCGTGCCCGACAGCACAATCGAAGATCTCAACAGCGAAGATGGCATGGCCCTACCGCTCAGCTGCGTGGCCCACGACCACCTCACCTTCCTCTACAAGCTGGCACCCCAGCACCTCGACACCGTCCTCAAGAACCCCACCCGGGATCTCGCCATCGCCATCTCGGTGGTTGTCCTCGTGAACCCAGACGGACCAAACCGCTGCACACCGCGACTGACCATGACTTGGACGACCAACATCGACTACACGCTCCCCGTTAACCCCGGGTTCGGACAGCCGATGACGCAGCCGATCCAGCGCGCCCACCGCCCCAGCCAGCTCTCCATCTCGGGCGGCGTCGACGTGCAGTCCCTGATCTCACCCTCCGTCAGCCGGCCGGACGCACTCCCCTCGCTCGAGGCAGCCACAGCCCGACCCATCGAGACAGCCGTGCCCGACTTTGGTATCACCATGACCTTCACCGGCCCAACCAAGCCCGTCTACGTCGGCGAGGAATTCAGCTGGTCCGTATTCATCGTCAACCGAACCAAGCACGACAACCCTACCAACCTACCCCCTGGAACCGCTCCACCAGCCGCAGCAGCAGCAGCAGCAGCAGCAGCACGCAAACTCGCCCTACTCGTAGTTCCCAAACGCCGCCGCAACGATCTGCGGGTTATCCGTCCCCCATCCTCCTCAGGTCCAGGGAGACACGACCCCCTCGTCGCCGACGCCGTTCTCGACGAGAACGTGGTCCACGCAATGCACCGCAGCAGCGCCGTGGACGCCGCCAATGTAGTCTCTCTCTCGGCCGACGTGCGTATCGGTCCGCTCGCCCCGCGGGCTTGTGCTGTCGTCGAGCTGCGGTTCCTCGCGCTGCGGGAGGGGATTGTCGGGATTGAGGCGGTCAGGGTCGTGGATCTGGGGAGTCAGGAGCATGTTGATGTTAGGGAGCTGCCCACTGTGCTTGTTAGGAGTCGGGAATGAATAAACTCAAGCGATGGGTTATGTAGATGGCCTGTTCATATCGTAGACCTTATGTCCATGCAGATACAGGATTAAAAATATGGAGTCTTGTGAATAACATATTCATCAAAGCTTGGCAGTGATACATGTCAGCTCGCACTCCAAGGCTCAACTCAAGTGTCACCACCGCGCTCGATTCCCTAACGCTGAGTGCTCGTCAATGCTAACTCCATTGTCCATGCAATCCGTCTAGGATACAATAGTACGCCGTACATGATAAACCGCCATGAACTTCCATCACCATAACTCATCAATATAGAACCTGCTATGCTATGCAATGAGGCCGGGGCATGCCAAAATCCCGGAAAAGAAACATCATGCTTCGTCAATCATGCAATGTCGTCAAAGTCGCCTGTGTCCCATCCCAGGCGCTCGTATATACTCACCGGCTTCGTAGAGGTGCCGGCGTTTTCATCTTTATCCTTGTCGGTGCTCTCGTCCGACTTCGTTGGTGCATCGCTTGTTGGCAGTCTTGCTCGGATGGGCGTGTCGTCGATGACGGCCATCCGGTTAGACTTGGGGTTGACAGGCGTCGCGAATAGACCCGCCATACCGGGCGACGAGGGGATGTCTCCTAGGACAAACCGGGGTGGAGGGACCGACAGATGGTTTCGTGTGGGAGCTCCTTTCCTGGCCATTATAGGGGAGGATAGAATATTGCCGCTCGACTGGGCCTGGGCAGATATCGTCGGTACCCCAGGTTGCTTGATTGGGGTGGCCTGGATGGTCGGCGGGGTGGAGGCCACTACACTGGACCTGTTCATCATGTTCTTGAACTTCTGAGGAAGTGTCGACGCAGGAATCACCGAAGAGCTCGAGGGTACTTCGTCAAAAATCGATGTCCCCAAACCCGTTCCGGTGGCTAACACATCCTTGAACCGATTGTTGGCTGGCGTCGCTTTAACTTGGACGATTGAGGCTCGCCCGGGCTTTTTCATTTCTGGAATCCTTGCGTTAGCTTTTCTTCCCGCGATTAAGTAAACGGCCTGGCAAAACTTACTCCTCAGCTGAGATGTCCCGGTCGAGGCGCGTTTCTCTGCTGCTTCGACCAGGTCTTTGACCGCCAAAGCCCGATTCGGCTTCTTAAGCGCCGAGATGGCGTCCTTGAGTTCTGCGTCAAGCATAGCCTTCTTCTTCGCCTTCGCCTCTTCCGCATTTGCAGAACTCGTTCCACGGGAGAAAACGTTGGCGGATTTCTCCTTGAGCGAGCTCGTTTTCTCTCTCGGAATCATGCCCAGGAGTGGCTCGCTGCCCTCCCGTTTCAAGCCCGGTATCGTGGTGGCACTTGCAGATCGCAGGAGAGCTAATGCACCTGATGGGCCGCGGGAAACGCTTCGTCGAAGCCGCTCTCTCGATAAAACTCGCTCAAGTGACTTGTCCTGCTCTTCGAGCTTGGACATAGACGATCGCTTCATGGGAGCGCCGGGTCTGGACTTTAGGGGCACGGCCGATCTCATACTCTTCTCCTTCGGTGGTGGCGGTTGAATCACCGGCCCTCCTAGCTTCTGGTTGATTGAGTTACATAGGTCCGGAAGCCTAGCAGAAAAGCTAGTCGGAGAGTCAGCGCGTCTACCCACAATACTAACCTCCATGGCATCAACTTACAATGGCGTGATGATATCCACGCAGAAGTCCCTCAGGGGGTCGGAGTTTGCTCTCTCTGTCCTCTGCGTATGTTCGCCATTCGGGAGCACCTGGGACTCGGCTAGGGCCTTCGTCTCGTCCGACATGGTGGTCTGCCAAATGCAAAGTCGATCGACATGGACGTCCAGAAGGAAAGGAAGGTTGGTCTTGTTCTTCTTCTTTACCCCTGGCTCCTGACTTTGTTCTCGCGAACCCATCTGGCTCTCTTGGCCAGGCAAGTGGCTGTCGCCACCAGCTTCTAGCGCCTGTCTCAAGGGCTCCAATGCTAGAATTTCAAGGATTATTATCATCTGCAGCTGGGTTTCCCTTCTTCGAAGGCACGAGATATGATACTTCGTCTCTGTCGCCGTCACCGTTTTATCGTCGTCCCCAACGGCTGCCGGTTTGTTCGCGATCCACCACCGCCGAATGTGTTCATTCTCTCCCGGATACAGTCCGTCTCTGCCGAGTTTCGGCTTCTTTAGCTTCCTCTTTTTTGGCTTGGCGGTATCGTTATCAGATTCATCGATATGAGTGCTGACTTTCCCTATGATTGCGGGGACGGATTCTCTGTACTTCTTATCGATGAGAACGGTGGTCATGACGAGGCTTCGTAGGAATTCTATTAGATCCCCCATTTCAAGATTCGAGTCGCAGTCAAGATGAAAGGCTGCTCGGGCTCTGGAAAGGGGGCCTTTTGCAAAATAGGCTAGTGAGCCCTGTGAGAGTCAGCATCTGCGCAAATTTCTGAAAACATTTCAACATACCATTGAATGATACAGAGCTTCACAATACTGAGCCCTGATGCTCTGGAAAATGTCCTCCCGAGTCGGCGGGGTCAGCGACTCGCCAACAGGTAAAACCTCTGTTGTTGCTGTCTGGCTGTCCACGGCAACCGGTGCGGCGATGAGGTCAGGTAGCTGACTGGTGGGAGTAACGTTGGCGCTCGCAATCGTCGCCGGAGTGGCCGGTCGGCTTTGCGACTCTTTCTCGATGATGGAACGTCGTCTGACCTTGGACTGGATTTCCTCAATCGCCAGCCTCCTCTTCTTGCTTTCCTTGTGCATCAACGGTGTGATGAGAGGAAGCGTGCTGTTGCTGCTTTCAACAGTCGCCGGTCTAGAGGTCCTTATCCGTTGGGTGCAGACGACGGTTGCCGATTGACCGAGTTTCTCCAAGTCCACCCAGTTTCCCAGCCTGCAGAGGACATAGAGGCCATTGCCCTCTCGCTCAATTGCGTACGTAGTACGGGTGGACTCCGAGCGGGCGAGGAGCACATTGGATCCGAGGCGGCCTTCGAGGTCGAGAATCTTAATCCTGGACTCGTAGAAGCGGCTGGATGGAAATTCGCCATGCGGTTGGCTGAGGTCCAGAAAAGAGAGTGGGATGCTCTCCCGAGGTAGAAGCATTACAGGGTGGAGTATATACGGTTTTGTGGTCAGGCTCGGCGGATGAGGCTGCATGCAAGTCAGTTGTAGCTCAGAGCTATTACTGCGAGGAGGCATTGGGACCTACCTTGAGGACGATAGACGGCTTCAAAAGCTCGTCAGTCGGTAACGAAACCCCATTGGCGTCTTCTCTTTTCCGCTTCTTGGAGCCGGGCGAGAGTGGTGCCGTGATCGCTCGGTTCAGCGAGGAAGGGCGGGCTGAAGTGAGTATGCCGCCGAAGGCACTGGTTGAAGCAGCCGAGGAGGGGCGCGACGTGCCAGAGGTTGTCGGTCTGGTGGAAAACGACATGTTGGCTTGAAAGGCGCCGGCCCTGAATGAGAAAACCCCAGGTGCCAGAAATCAAGATGATCACACCATGGCCAGGTCGCTGTTCAGAACCAAAGTGCAAAAGTTTGGCGGTTTCGCGACTTGGAAGCTGGAAGAGTGGCCCGTCCCGCCTAAGCGTCACTAAACGCGTCGAAGTGGGATGGATGGACGCGTAAAATTCCTGGTTAGCGACCAGGTACCTGAGCACGAGCCATCTGCTAAACAGCAGAACTCGATAGCAGCCACCCCCACAATGGACCGCCACAAAATTGCTGGCCTCTGCACACACGCCGCACCGTTAGTTAACATTTTAACTGCACCATGCTTGGATCATGCGAATGTCCATCTCAAAGCCCTGCAGACCTCTTCTCTCTGCCTCTAGGTAGTTGAGTTGGCGCGACACTTTCGCGTCGGGACTCAATGGGCGCTATTGCCCAGGCGTGATATTTATGCAGCTCTTCATGCTGGTCCAGGTGATTTTCGATGTTGGGCCAGCTCTCCGATCAGCGGGCTGTTCTCGATCCTCGTAGCCAACCGAGATCGCAGGCTCTTTCCCTCCGCCTCTTGACCCATTTCCATGTAACACGACCGCCCGTCAAATGGGTTTCCAACTGCGACCAGAGTCTCTCTCTCATGAAGCACAGGATTCGAAGGAAAAGGAAAAGATCTGCCATACAAAGCCATCTCCGCGTGACTGCGTCGCTGTCAACTGCGCTGGAGACTTGGGTTCTGGGCTCGGCACTGCTCCGCGACTCCACTCCAACTTCTCGGCTTTCCCCGCTCAACGAGCTGGCAGTTGCTCCAACCGTCTCAGCCAATCGTTGCACGCGAAGCCATCGAGCTCATCGCCAAGCTTCTCTTCCTCCACCAGCTTGTCGTGCTTTCTTTTTGGAGACGCTCCAGACTTGCCACCGTCCACGCCAGCGCAACGAACTCGCCCATAGCGCCACTGCTCTCGAGTACTCTACGGACGACGGATCATTTCGTACAAGACGGCGGCACTGAATTGAACCAGCCCCTCGAACCTAGGCTTCGCGCTGCTTGCTTCGCACTCGATGGACACGCCAAAAGCCAGCCGTGATAGCACCACTTGCAAGTGATCTCCTCGCCGACTTGCTCGTGAGCCGGCGACACCGCGACGGCGCCGCGCCACCACTCGCAATTGCTCGCCGCCCAAACCGCGCCTCAACTGCCTGATTCGTCTTCATCCGACCGCTTCACGACCGACGGCGCTTGGCATACGGCAGGAATGGCAAGCGATATCTCGCCTCGCCTGGTGCGCTTCTCCCAAGAAGGGGACGAACAACAGATAGGCCGGTCCGACAAGCTCAAGCATGCCCCTCGACCGCTAGCGATCAACACCAACTCGGACACTTCGGCATCTTCAGGGGAGATGCAAGACGACCCTCATGCTCCCGAACGAGAAGATGAACTTGCCGAACTCAGCCCCATGAGCCGATATGCAGACGCTGCGGCGCATTCCGGCTCCATGACGTCCCTAGTGCCCACGGGCATTCCGAACGGCTCCAGCACCCGACCCCGTGGCGGACCTGACTCGGCCTCCTATTCGAACGGGACTACACGACCTCAGCGACCGACTGCTCCCGCCAGAACGCCTTCGAACACGTACCAACCTTACACGCAACGGAGACCAGGCCAACCCCCTGCCTCATCGTACATCAGTGGTGGCGCCCCCCATGCCCGCGATGGGTCTAGACCACGTCCGATCGGAACTTCTACCTTTCGGGCTCAGGAGCGGGAGTATGTCAGGAGATTGCGCCAGCAGGACTATAATGACGACTACTTTGATACTTATGGCGAGTACGACTCTGATTCCGAAGGCGAGACGCCATCTTCAGAAGGACCCTTTGACGGCTACGAGGATGCCCACATCATGTTTGTCAATAACGAGGAGAGTCAGATATCTGACGAAGATCTGAGAGATGTGCAAAATCGCGAGAGGGTAGAATGGCATGGCATGTTGGCAGCTGTCCTCACTGGTGATGTTGTCCGCCAGGAAAAGAAGCGGCTTATTGGATCAGCCGACGATGAGGCTGGTAGGACAGCCCACAAGACTGAGCTGTGGCTTGGAGTCCGTTCCCGCGTCTGTGGTCGGCATCTCCCGGTGCAGCGGAGGATCATCGAAGATGCCCGTGCGGGCATTGAGCGGTCCATCAACGACATCATCAATTTCTCCATCGCAGGCGAGAGCGAAGCTGGGAAGCCACCCATCGACCAAGTCCGCGATGTCGTCGCCAAGATCGAGAAGATCGAGAGTCTTTATCCGTCGAGCACGGCCCTCATCGAGGCGCTGAAGCCAGCCACATACATGGCCTACCAGGAGACATGCGAAGCCGTGATTGCCTGGTACAACGTGAACGAGGTGATCAATACGCAGCTATCCATCTTGAAAAAGTGGGTCGGGAACGATGCTCTGGATTTCCAACGGACAAAAGAGAAGTCACCGAGCGCAAACGGCCTCAGCGATGAATCGTCCTTCCTCGACCGCTTGATGAAGGAAGAGGGTCTCAAGTCGTTGCATGAAGATCCGGGGCAGGACAAGAAAAGCTTGCGGAAGAAGAGCATGCTCGATGGCATCTCAAAGGTCATCACAAAGGCCAAGCATACGCTGATCCAGAACGCCGAGGCGTTCCAGAAGCGCCATCTCCCACCCTACATTGAGGAGCTTCTCACGTTGATAAGCTTCCCTTCACGGTTGATTGAGGAGATCATCAAGGTCCGCCTTGCCTATGCCAAGAAGATGAAGGACTCAGCACAGCAAAATCCCTTGATGCAGGACCAAATGATATCTCAATTCCAGGTCCTCCTCAAGCTGGCTATCAAGATCAAGTCGGAGTATACTATGATCGCACAGCCGGAACCCCGATGGGATCTACCACCCTGCATCGACGAAGACTTCGATCGCGTTATCTTGGAAGCACTCAAGTACTACTTCAAGATGCTGAATTGGAAGCTCAGCGGCAATAAAAACACGTTCAAAGAAGCCGAACTCTTGTTCCAAGAGTGGGGCTTTGGTAACGAGGTTGGAAGCCATCTGACACATGGTGACGTCGAGGTTGCCGAACAGTTCAGCTCCCTCACTTTCAAAGCTTGGAACCGACTTAGCCAGACCTTTGAGAAAGAGCTTCAGAGGCGGCCGAAAGAGAGTGTATCGGAGATGACCAAGCGGTACAAGCAGATTCTCGACTCTGTCCGAGTACGGCAGAGGATGCTGCAGCGATTCTCCAGGATGCTGAGTGAGAACTACGAGAATGCATGCGACTTTACCATTGCCTTCGGCCCGGACAGGTTACAGGAGCTTTATGACCGCTTGATGGAGTCGGGTCACTTCCAGGTCTGCAGTGATAGCCCTGTACACCGCGGCGTGGTCATTATAGCCTCGCCATCGCTACGTGAACGCGAAGACGTCATTCAGCTTCTCATGGGCACCTTCTCGTATGAAGGAGTTTCCGAAGATGCGCTGGATTCATATCTACTCATCATCAGAGCCGAAGACCCTCCACACTGGTTTGGGGCTAAAATCAACATCGCGGTTAGGGACGAGCCACTCGACGTGAAGTTGGGGCACATGAGGCTCATTGCTAGCGGGTCGCAGACGAGGCTTATCAACGCGCGAAAAGCATTCCTGGATACGATCGACATGTCCATCGACCTCGTGGTGGAGCAGAGATCGAATCTCCAAAAGGTCAATTACCGCCTCATGGAAATTCGTAAAGTGGCCTTCAAGCTGTCAAATGCTTTCATGGACAGTGTTGAGACCATTCGCCGGCAGACACGCGGTCTCAACTGCCAAGAGCTCATCCAGACTTGCTTCATCTTTGCGACCGAATTCGGCCAGCGCTCCCTCCTGTACATGGACAACAACCGCCGGTCCATGAACAATCTCAAGCTCACAAAGCTCGCCCTCGATTGGGTGGGTTTTATATGCGATGATTGCGTCTCATCTGATCGGAAAACCTTCCGCTGGACGGTGCAAGCGCTCGAATTTGCCATGGGAATGACGCGAGGGAGGCATATTCTGGCACTGGGAGATGACGAATACGCAAAGCTGAGGGCGAAAGTCGCAGGTTGTATGGAATTGCTCATCTCCCACTTCGACATCATGGGTGCCAGATCAACGCTTGCCGCTCAGGCAGAGAAGCAGCGCATGGAGGCGCTGATGAACCAACTGAAACGCCTCAACAAAGGACAGGTTATCGACGATGAGGTAGCAGCCAAGTATGTTCAGGAGCACCGCCTCGCGGAGCTGGCCAAGGTGGACGACTACCGAAAAGAGATTTTAGTCGAACGATCAGCTATGGGCCGGGTCCTCGAAGCATCCAACGAAGTAGACCGGTCCCTGGCTTGGCTGTCGTCTACGGCTACCAATTTCACCATGAGATGGCAACAAGGCCATTTCGTCGGCGGTGGCACCTTCGGCAACGTATACGCAGCCATGAATCTGGATAACGGCCAGCTGATGGCTGTCAAGGAGATCCGTCTCCAAGATCCGAAGCTAATCCCCAGCGTCGCAGGTCAAATCCGCGACGAGATGCGCGTGTTGGAGAGCGTGGACCATCCAAACGTTGTATCATACTACGGCATAGAAGTCCATCGTGATCGCGTGTACATGTTCATGGAGTTCTGCTCGGGCGGGTCGTTGGCGAACCTGCTAGAGCACGGACGCATCGAAGATGAGCAGGTCATTATGGTGTACGCCTTGCAACTTCTCGAGGGTCTTGCATATCTCCACGAGCTTAGGATTGCTCACCGCGATATCAAACCAGAGAGTAAGTCTGTCTCCTTCCTCAGAGTTCCAGCCCTGCTCACAAAACGTTAGATATCTTGCTTGACCACAATGGCATCATCAAATACGTCGATTTCGGTGCCGCCAAGCTTATTGCCCGGCAAGGGCGCACGCTTGTGCAGGATCTGACCAGCACGAAGCCGAACAAGTCAATGACAGGAACGCCCATGTACATGTCGCCGGAGGTCATCAAAGGCGAGAATCCTGGCCATCTGGGAGCAGTTGACGTGTGGTCTCTGGGGTGTGTCATTCTGGAGATGGCGACAGGGCGACGTCCGTGGGCCAACCTGGATAATGAATGGGCCATCATGTACAACATTGCCCAGGGAAATCCGCCTCAACTGCCGTCGCCGGATCAGCTCAGCCCTCAGGGGGTGGATTTTCTGAAGCGGTGCTTCATCCGGGATTCCAAGAAGAGAGCGACTGCGGTGGAGCTCTTGCAACACGAATGGATCATGACGATCCGAAACAGAGTCGTCGAGCCGGCAACGCCTAGCAGCGATGCAGGCTCGTCGGCCCAGAATACGCCAAACACCACAGCCCCGTCCACTTCTAGCATTAAGGGCGGTCCGGGTGAAGGCTTTTACTAGGGATTGCCGCCTGCACTGTGCACTTAGCTCTTCGCACTTAGCTGAAACGGACATTCCTGACTCTTTTTTCTTCTTTTTTTTTTAATTAGGTAGCACGCCATCGGATGTGTAGTCGATCGATACCCACGCATATATTCACGGGTTATTATGGAGACCGGTGGTAGAATGACAGTTTTCAGGATGAAAGGAAGCATTGGAGTGCGGATTATGTACAAAGGCCGGGCGGATGAAGTATTTGGGAGTCTGGTAACGGAGGGCGTGTCTTGAAGTAAGCGACCCAAAACCTGATATTTCGGAGTCAGCGACAGACAGTACATAAATACAGGTTGAATACCAATCAATGAATAGTCTGTCTGTCTGTCAAGCCCGCTGCGCGTCATTGGTTCCTGCAGGTCGGTGAGACACACCGCTGACTTGGTGGCGGGCCATTTGTGTGTGTTTGACTGGACTTGCTCGGCGGCGCATCATCCCAAGATGGCGAGGATGCCGAGGGATCTGTGTATCACGATCTGGAGATGTAGATTGGGTGCATGTGCATGCATGCTTGCATGGTGCAGATAACCTTGTGATGACCGCAGTGCCCTTTGGATTTTGATCTCTACACATGTTTATCTTCTTTCCCTGCTGAGTGAGGATTTGATGACTACCTACGCTGTACTTAGACAAGTGTGTAAGGCCACGCTACCAGTCCCCTTACATATTTAGCTAAGCAGTGTTGATGGCACCTCTCCCTCTTCTCTCCACAAAACAAGCAACCTACTTTATCTCCAGGCCTTCTTCAGATAGTTATCCTCAATCGACATCCCGCCAACAACCCATCTACCTATGCATCCCACCATTTCGGCACCTTGTATTATCTGCTAGGTAAACGGTAAGTGAACTCCCATTTCTTTCGTCTCGTTGAATAATTTTCCCGAGTTGTCCTACAAACGATAGACCAGGGGGGATGGGGGTAATAACACACACCAGCTATGATCGCCACGAATGGCCACGTCCATACCTACCTAGGTATTTACCCGGAACGACCCAGCCTACCCCCGGCGTCAACCCAAGTTCCTTTCTAACCGGTATATAGCCCCGGCACACACAGTATACCTAGTATACATCTACACCACGTATTCGCTTCAACAAGCGAGTGCGGGTGGTCCACTCACTCACTCACTTATGCACGACATGTAAATCTCCCGGCGTTACAACCGTCACGTCACGTCACGGATAAATAACACAACACACACACACACACACACTTCGCTTCACAGGATTAGCACTTACCAGTTTCCCGGATATTGGGTAAACAAGTCCCGGCCCAGACTGTCGGGTCCCTAATGATCACACAGCACACCATAACCTTAATCACACGTCCACATAATCCATACAGTCTTGTACAAACACAAACACAAACACAAACACAAAAAAAAGTTGATCATGCTCTTCTCATATTTTGTGTACCTGTCAGACACATCACAACTATCCGCCACCTAATCGTCATCAGGTCTTACTTCCCTTCCTCCCATCACACACACACATCCTCACTCCAAGAATCCACCCAATCCGTGCCCGCCTCCCCCTTATTGTTGTGGCCACACACACACACAAACACATCCCAGTTTCGTATCTTCGTATATCCGCGGGCCCGATCCATTTCCTTTCCGATCCATTTGCCAACCCAAAACCATATATACCCCCCCATCCAGGACATAGAAAAAAAAAAGACCGAAACACCTTGTCTTGTGTTATGGCGTGTATTTCCCACACAAAGAAAAACCCGACGCCTTCAAACATCCGAGGCTCGATGAAAATGCCACAAGCAACATATACCGCTCCCCAAGGAATGGTGATATTCTGCAGTGACAGTGCAGTGGCGCTGAGAGACAGAACCTCTTCTTCCGCCCAAACGTGGGGTATCCATCCAAAATCATTTTCCACCGTGCGTTTGTTTTTCCAAATAAAACACCCATAAAAAAACAGGACGCTGCCAAACCCCAAAGTCCCTAAACGTATTACATTATTGAGTGCCCGTTTCCAGTGCGGCTCGTCCTCGACAGTTCCTGTACTTTGCCGAGGCAATCTAGCCTTTCCAGGGGGGTAAACTCGAGAAAAGATCTGTCCACAAAAAGACTGTTTGCTGCTTCGGTGATTTTGATGTCTTTTGTTTATTTGCAAAGTGCAAAACCAAAAAGCCAACGTGTGTTGATACAAAAACCCCCCTTCTCTATATATCGAGGGGTGGTTTTAGTGAGAAGTAACTACTTCTCCTGGTGAAAGTCTTGGGGTGTAACATTCTGTGCGAACTGAAATTGCTTGGACCGCGGTGGCCCACCGCCGGGTGATGACCTCGCTGAGGACTCAGACGGATATGAGTCGGGAAAGTTATACTCGGCGTTGGCTAGAGACCCGCCAAAGAAGCCGCCATAAGTCGGTCCGATCGAGGGAGGGAACGACGGCGTCGCCGGCTGGCTGGCAATGTAGCCCGGCATCTGAGGCGCCATGGAGAACTCCAGCTCGGAACCTTGGTGGCTGCACAGGCTGGGAGTCGGCAGTGGCTCATCGTGCGGGATGTAGCCCCACAGCTGCTCGGCCGAGTTGGTGAAGAACTGATCCGGGAAGCTGCCAGCCAGGCCGGGGGTATCCGGGGGCGTCTTGATGGTGGACTCGGCCTTGAAAACCTGGTAGCCACCGACCGTGTTCATAGAGCCAAATGCGTATCCTTGGTCATCGTCCGAAGCGCTGGCAACCGTGTTCTCGCGGAGGGACTGGGTGTTCATCTCCGTGGTCTCCGGGGACTGTGCTTGGAGGCTCTGGAAGAGCGCCTCCTTGTTCCGGTCCATAAAAAAGGGTGACCGCGGGCCTCCCGAGTTCGCAAACGGCTTCTGAATCCGGCCGGTTCCGCTGGCCGAGGAGATGCGCCTCATTGGGCTTGCTGTCTCGGTTCGCCTCGGCGCATCGATACCGGTCTTGGGTCCCGGAATGAGTGGGTTACCCCGGAGCGACGAAATACCAAGAGGAGCCGGGCGTCGCATGTTTCTTCGGCCGGCGATGTCTGCAGGAGGAGGGGGCGACTTGAATCGCATATCAACACCGGCGGGCGGTGATGAGGTCATCGACAAAGGCGACAGGGTCTCGGGTCTGGCAGCAGGCTCTTCGTGCATCGTGGTCTCGTTTCCGTTGTTCAATACTAACCCATCATTGATCATCTGGGAAGGGAACTGCGGGATGGAGGGGACCGCGAAGTAGTTTCTCTCGGGAAACATGTGGACCGCCGCAGAATTCTGGAGCAAGCCATCAAAATCCTGTCCAGCTAGGGTTTGGGCCATCTGTGATTCGCCGAGAGTGAGACCATACGGATTCGGCTGGAAATTTCCGTGGTTTTGCGGCCCCTGAAACGAGTTGTGGACAACAGGAACCGGCGCCGCAAGTTCGAAACCGTCATAGTCGACATGGACGAATCCATCGCTTTCTGAGTTCGTGGGAGACTCTGTGGTCTGCTGAACGGACACGGGCTCAGAGGCAGCGGAGCCCTGGTCCTCGTGCGAAGCGGCCTGCTGCGCATCCGATTCCACCTTTGCTTCGGCTTCGGCCTCGTCGTCCTCGTCATTGCCGCTGTCGGACTCACCAAAGGGGGCGGTTGAGAGACCTAGCGGCTGGTGGTGGTTACTCAGCGGGTAAAACTCGCCCGCGGCGCCCTGCTCCTGCTCGTTGCCTGACTTGGGTTCCGACGAGTCTCGTTGCCGTGCTTGCTGGGCCTCAAACTCGGCCGTCTTGCGCATCTGTTTCTCCTTTGCCCGCCGGTTTTGAAACCAGTTCTAACACATGCAGTCAGCACGCTGCCAGCGCATTGGGGTCCGACAAACCAACATTTATCCTCGGCAGCTCGACGCCCATCTGTTCGGCGAGTTCCCGTTTGGTGCTGCTGTTTGGCTTCGGGTTCTTTGAGAATTCTTGCTCCAACAGCTCGACCTCGTCCTTGGCTAGCCTCGGTTTCGGCTCCGTCTGCTTGGATCCGTGCATCATGCCCTGGCCCATCATGGCCGCGCGGTGCTGGTGTTGATAGAGGGCCGCCAGGTGGTGGTTCATAAACGGATACGGGTGGTGGGCGTGGTGCTGTGGAAAGTGTGCCTGGCCGTAGGGGTCCGGATGAGCGGCCTGATGCTGCATGTCGGCGACGGGGTACGCCCGCTGGAAGCGGTGCCCCATGAACTCCATATCCATATTTTCCTGACCGATGGAGCGCACGGACGGGCTGGCTGGTGGTAGTGGTCCGGGTGGGCGATGTCGTCAGCGACGTGTTGTCCAGCAGGCGAGCTCGGCTTTCCGAGACGGCGGCGATATCAGCGTTGGGTAACGAGCGACTGGGAGTTAGGCAGACAAGAGGTCAACATGAAAGAGTGTGTTGTGGGTCGGGAACAATTCCACCAGATCCAAAGTGAAAAGGCGAGTGGGAACTGGCGTTGGGGGGGCTTGGCCGGTTTAAGACTGAGCGTGGGCCCCTGGCGCCTCGAGGGGAAGGGGGGTGGACGCGGCCGGGAGCGGAAGGGCGAGACACGCGGGGATGCACAGCTCACAGGTCGCGGATCGGAAGTCTTGTCCTGGAGAAGCGATCCCCCCTGGAGGGCAAATCACAACAAGACAGGGTTGACAAGGAGGACGAAAGAGGGAGAGTCCAGCTGGGCGGGTCAGCGCTGCGAGTGTACCTATTTGTTCCGAGCAGGAGGACCCTCTGCTTGTCGAGCGAATGCCGGGCGGATCCAGACTGAATCAAGTGAAGGCAGGACACCGGCGGGAGGGAGCGAGCGAGTGAGTGGTGTGTCTGGGGCGGAGACTGCACAATCACCAAGCTGGCGCCTGGCGGACAACGGGCACGATCATTGTGGTGGAGGAGCGTGGAATGGTGACATGGGCCGGGATTGTGGAAGGGTCTGGAGTGGGAGTGGTCTGGTGCGATGCGGTGCGGTGCACTGGCCTTGGTAGTGGTGGTGCGGCACTGGGTGAGAGGCGAGGACGGCGAGGAGGATCCTCGACAGGGGTGCAGCGGAGGAGGGCAAGGGCTCCTCGTCGGCCAGGGGGTGGGCAAGAAGGACGACAGAAAGACAGACCAGGTCTGTCTGCATTGGTTTACTGTTCCTTCCAATCCAGCAACTTCCCCGCCAACAGCTCCACCAGCTCTGGGCGAGGGCGGTGGGCATTCCGGCACGATCGTGTCCACGATTCTGCATCTTGCTGTTGAAGTCTGAGGACTAACATTGACTCGCGGGCAGAGCACGGGGCATCAACACAGCATGGGTGGGAGCTGGGTAGTTACTGCACAGGCGAGGAGAGGCTAGAGTACTCTAGGGAAAACCCCACTCTGCCAAGCAGCAGAAGCAGCAGCAGCAGCAGCACACACCAGAGGTCGACGTCTGACCAGGCACGGCCAGCTCGCACAACCTGGAGAGCGACAACGAGGCGCCAGCGGGGCGCCCCATCCCTGGTTCAGGCGCGCCGCCGTGCAACCCTGGAGCCCTGCTTTCGAGCCCGAGCTGAAGATATTGTCCGTGCATGCCATGTCAATTTGCACGGTGTCTACCCGTCGCAACGGGATGGCCATTGGAAAGCCAAGTCGTCTGCCTCCGAAACCCTCGACTCCCTTTCGCTTCTCCCTCGCCTGGATCCGAAACCTCCCGTCCGCGATGGCAGGGCAGACCAACAACGTAAGCAGCCTGGTGGAGCGCTGCGATGGATGGATGGGCGTGAGGGGCAAAGAGTGAGATGGAGGTTGCGATGGACGGCACCAACCGTGCCCGACGGCAGAGCAACGATCCCCTCCTGGGAACAAACGTGACGGATCGCCCGGGGCTGGCCAATGAGCACGAAACGACGCTTTCTCCCTCGATCGATTCGACGATGCAAGCCCCATCCAGCGCCGATTATCGATGGCAGATGGTGATAGCGAAACACACTGAGCAATCCACAGGCTTTTCGGGGCAGACAGATGATCTCAATGGGAACCGGTTGGACACAACCGTCGTGCGGACGAACCAGAGTTCGGGATGGCGCGCAGCCTGCTCTAACTAACTAGGGCCGAGCCAGCTTCTCCGCACCGCACTCTCCAAAAGCTGGCCAGTGGCGTGCGGGCATCGGCACTGTGTCCTGACAGTGGACGTGGGGTCCTCCAGTGGTCATCCAATGTGCGAAGAGAAAGGGCATCCAAACTGTTCCCAAGATCACGGTCACATCGCTGCGGCTCCCGAAATAGAGACGGGAGTTTTTGAAGATCTGAGGGAAGGATATTGCTCCCGCCAACCCTCAATATCAAAGTCAAGATCTCGCTGCCATCCCCGCCGGCGGCGCTGAGTGGTCGGCCGCGACCTGGAGGCGTCCCAGAGGCGTTTTCGCGACAAAGCCTGGGTGTCCCGGATCGACGTTGGGGCCGGATTGGCCTCGTACCCCGGTTTCTCTGGAGTTAAGCTTCTTCCCGAGCCTGCTTCCCCCCGACCCAATGCCATCGGAGCAGAGCCAGAAATCCAGGAACACGGCTAAACGCTGTTTCTCGCGGCGTCGCGTCTCCACTTGACACTGCCATTAGCCCAACCGCCCGCCTGGAGACGGTTGCCGCTCGTCGCAGCAATAGCGGCAACCTGAAGCTAATCAGCATCTTGGAGACTCGGCCGTTGAGCGCGAAGCCAGGCAGCCAGGGACAAGCCTGGTTGGCGAGAGATGCCATGGCCCAGACTCTCAGTGGGAACAATCCAGACCGAATGTCATCAGACCCCTAAACTCCCCTCAATCACCGGAACCTTGCTCTCGAACAAGGGGTCGCGGGAGACGTTCAGACCCGACGCGTTGTTTTACTTTTGGCGTCCTTCTTTGCTTTTTCGCCCTCAGCTCGTTGCAAAAGCGACAAGCGAAGAGGTTAAACCCAATGCTAACCCCCGGCATCCTCTCCGACCAGGCCAGATGCCGAGATGCCGCTAGACAGAAGCTGAAGCCCAAATGCCACGCGATGTGATCGACAGTGCGAGGCCGCCGCCGCCGCCTCCGCCGTTGTTCCCGTCGTTAACCTGTTGAGCCTCCACCGGCAAAAGTGCAGCCTCGTTTGTCTCCGCACGAGGAATTGGCCACTCTCGGGGCAACGTCCTGTTCTTGGGATGTCCCTCCCGTTGCTGCAGCCTGCTCCGCACCAACATCACGGTCATGTCCACAAGACAATCTTTTTGAGTTTTTCGCGGAGCCGTCAAAAGTCCCGCCCCAGTGAACCCTTGCTTGTGTCCTCCACTGAGCAGACGACTTTCTGTGGGTCTCTCGCTTACCTGCGCTCCTGATTCGCGTGACCGCACCTGACCGTGACGGGACCCAACATCCCTGCCATTTGTCCTGCCGTTCAAGATTGCTGCTTCTCAACACTGCTCGTCGTCCTGACGTGAGCATCTCGACCTCGACTCCGTGCCGACTACGGAACAACGATTTCACTGTCCAGTCACCGACACTGCGGAGCTGGTAACACTCGCATTCATCTCGCAACCTTGTGCTGCAGAGCCGACCAGACGGCCGGGATGAGAACACGAAACCTTACACCCGAGTCAAGATTACAAGCGTCACACGCAGCAGTAACCAGGACAACTTCGAGGCATTCGACTCTCGAGCCTTGCTCTTGGGGTTTGCAAACTGGCGGAGAAGCCGCAGGAGCTGAAATTCCGAACAACAAGACACCGAAATCGGTCGGCTGGTCAGAAACCAAAGGTGCACTGCAACACAAGTCCGCCCAACATTCATCTGATCTCCGCGAGAAGGCCAAAGAGCATCTGGTGGGAAGACCATGTCGTCGTCCACACACGCCGCAGCGTCGCACTGAACCCGCGTACCGAGCTATTTATGGATGCCCGCCCAATTTGCACCGCTGCTCGTCGTGTGGGGCACAAGGCTCGCCGTGTCATTGGTGTGAGCCCGCGAGGTCCCAGCAGACAACCACCGGAAGGGTCACATCGAGCCCCGTGGGCGAAGGACGCCGTGGGCGCCAGCACAGAGGTTCGAACACTCGCAGTGAGGGGAGTTGCGCACCCCGCCTTGCCCGCGTCCTGCAGCAGACGACTGCCGTCGTGGAGATATCTGTAGGGAGGTGGTGTTGAACAGGCAGCACTGCCTCGAGAGGTTGCTCCGACCGTCTTAGTCTCGGCCACCATCACGAGCTGACAATACAACACACCAACAGCCAGGCGCGACAGAGCCTTTTCCAGCACTCTCACAGCAGGATGCGACGCAATTCTGACTGACAGCTCGGTGGCGCGATGGTCGGCTCCCGCAAGCTCGGCTTCCGTAAAATTAAAGCGACGTGGGGAGCGACCATCCCGCAGTCTGGTGGCTTGAGCTTCTCGCCTGCCAACAGCCCCCCTCCTCAGGATTTTCTTAAGATGTGCGATATAGGTTCAAGCGAGCGACCCAAAAATCTGTCGGGTCTGCATCATACCAAGCGGTTACCTCAATGGGTACCGCGTAAAGCGTCCCGGAAGGGCGGGGCCGGGTTCAGACGAATCCATGACGCAGCAAGTGCGACGAGGCAAACATCTCTCTGTCTGGGTTCGGGAGCCTTTGTCGTGCCTGTATTCCGTATCGAGGGCTCATTTCCGCTGCCACGATGCCACAGATCCATCCGGTCGGGACCGAGTCGACGGACAAAAAGAAAAACCTTACGAAGCAAAAGGGGTTGATAAGCTGTTGTCATGTTCGAAGTGCGAACTCGACTTTGACGTTTGCGGCGGCTTCTGCGGAGACAGAAAATGTCTTGCTTCGAGCTGAGTCTTGGCACATGTGCAGCCGGCGATTGGATGGCACTCGCAAGCCCGGACAAAAAGAGGTTGGTGCGGTTCAGAGGCAAAAAAGCGCCTCATGATGGATGGAAAGCGGCACCAATCCCGCGGAGCTTGGGCCCACTGCGGGCCGGACTCGGAGAGGGTTCAGTCAACTGTCAGCCCAGTGAGAGGTTTCGATGGCAAATCACGTCAAACGGCCAGAGTCGACTTCGGTGGAGAAGACGTGCCAAAAGCTTGGTCGGCGGCGTCCAGGTGGTGGAAGCGGTCGCCGAGTGCAACCTCAGGACGGATGGGCAGTTGTCGATGCAGGTCACACGCAGTCATGGAAATGGCAACCACCTCGCCCGTTCCCGATGCCGCGACTCAGCAGCATGTTGGAGTCACTGACAATCGGGATTCGCAAACCGCAAATCGACACAGTCGTGTTGCCGCGCGCCGTGGTTCTGCTGAGGGTTGTGGGCTGCGAAGACGGCCAGGCTGACAGAGAGAGGGAAATACGAGCTGCGGTCAAGAGCAGTCTTGCCGCCGTTCCGATGCAGAAAGGGCTGTTCTTGACGCCATCGTGAGATGACCTTTCATGCCTCGGAAGCACGACCAAGGGTGACGGGAGATTAGGATCCCTTTCTGGTCCGGGCGGCCACGTGCTGGCCAGAGGCAAGCCCTTGTTTGTCGGGCTCTGCAGCCCCCGCCGGCTGCGCGATAATCTGCCCTCGCACTGTGTCCAAGTGCCCACACAGGGAGCAAACGTGCCGTGGCCGGGGCCCCTGCATCGGAATGCGCCAGGTGCGGACGGACTGCTCAGCAGAAACTGCAAACTTGGGACGAAGACAAAACAACGGGGTCCAAAAACAACGCAGGAGGCAAGGGGTCACGGGGTTTGTTACTGCTGACGACGGTTAGTGGTCTGTCTCAGCGTGATGGGAGACCGATAGCGATAACCAAGTCGACTTTGGTAGCCGTTGGCGCGATTCGATAGGCTGGCGACAGGAACAAGCAGCGCGCCGGGAGCTCCCGGCGACGTGGGGGGGATTAATCTAATATTCATTACGGCCAACCCGGAAGATGTGCTTCTATTTCGGGGCTCGACTTGAGCCGCATCGTCGTCGGTCGGCCGCGTTGACGGGTCCGGAGAACGAAAGCGAGACGCGCCTGGACGACGGGCTATAGGTCGATGGGCATTGGATGCTTTGCATCGCGGCAGACCTGACTCTGGGCTGGGAGAAGAGCTGAGGCGTCATGCTGTCTCTGGTTCCTGCTTGTTGCTGCAGGGGACGAGTAACGGGTCACCTTGGGGGAGACGGCTCGTCAGCTGATTTGCCCTGTCGGGAGCGCCACTCAGCCTGTCGCTTTCGCACCCCGAGCGGACGATGTGATCGGCAGCCGCACTGGGCCGGGGACGTGACGGGCTGTGGCGGCGGGCTCCAATCGACGCGGCCGGCGGGGTAGCATGGAGATCGGGACCAGTCGATCGCCAGATCTCGTTGCGCTCCTTTCACAGACGGGATCTACTCTAGAGGATGGTTCAAAAATAAACTGGCAGCTCAGGAAGAAAGTCAAAAGCTGTTGTCTGTTTGGCTTTCGCCATGGACTCGGGAGGCGGGAAATGGGGACGGGTCGCCAATCCAAAGTCGGGGACCAAGGTGCAGGAAACAATGGCGGTTGTGGTACACAGATCGCCGACCACTCGCCTCTGCGTACCGTAACACATGCCTTGTGTCCGCTCTTCGTTCAGCTGCGGAAGGAAGCCGACGAGGTCTACTACAGTTTCTTGCCGTTTGTCGCGTCTTTTGCTCTTGATGTTCCAGACCAGCGGGCAGAGGTCAGGGGTAGGTGACGCAGCAGTAGTTCTCGGCCGGCCTGGATGGAATCCGAGCCATGGCGGGAAGGCCGGTGCCGAGGGAACAGTATCGTTGCTTTTTGACGTCTTCGCTGGGTTGCGCGGGGAAGGCGACGAAGTGGTGGCCCCCTCCCCTGCTGTCCGCTGCCGTGTCTTTCCAGGCCTCTCCCCTGCCACGGCTGCTGCTGCAAGTCGTTGCAGAAGTGAACAGCGTGCCATCGTCCGCTATCTCGGTCTAGGAAGGGATCGTCGCCGCGACCCCGGAGGGTTGCGAACTTTGGGGGATGCAAGTCAGCTCCAGACCGTGCCGCGGGGATCTCTTCAGGATGCAACTTGGCTGATCTGTTTGCCGGAGGAAGTAAACCCCTCCTCATAAGGGTTACACCAGATATTTATCCCTAGCTCTGACTTTGAAGCTGTAAAATGGGTTCCTGGCTCTGTGCCGAGGCACTCAAAAGACATGAGAGCTGTGCTCCTAAAGACTGGAACTGCCTACCCGAGTAGATCTATATGCAAATTCACGGGCAAACCTCGCGGGCTCCGGAGTGGTATGATTACGCCTCAGTAACCTGGGTCAGTTATGTTCGATGTCGTAGATATTTATTTGGAGGGGACTGGTTCTTTTTCAAAGGGCAGTTGACTTTATCTAGAAGAGGTTAAATCTTGTGAAAGAGGCGTTTGCTATTCAAAGGGCGTTATCTTAGCCTTGGGTATACGTTTCCTTCGTCCCAATATGCGTTTTCTATTCCCTAGATGCCGTCATTTTGATTCTTAAGGGGCCCTGTTATATTCGTTGAAAGCCGTTGCGTTGTGGTCTCGAGGGGATGTTTTATGGGGAAAAAAACCTTGCAAGCACCAATTTGACATAACATGGAAACGCTTCCCGAAACACCTAATAAATCACGTCCATCCCTGTCTACACAGCTACTCCATGGGAAACGGTTGAAGCAACGCCGGCATAGTCACAGCGCAGCTAACATACAGCCAGGCAAGGAGGACAATATTCAAAGTAACCGTCGATGTATACTGTATCTGAATGCCGGTGACCTAGATCGTCTTCCACTGCTCCCGTACCTAGGTATACTCTTAATACTGGCAGTAATGCTAAACACGGGTATCGGTTTGAAAAAGGTACTTGTCATGAATTCAACGCTAGCGTTTTTCTCCAGCAAGGAAATGCTTCCCTACCCTAGGTATGTCTCTAGGTGCCTGACTAAATCCATGATCTAGGTCATGACCCGAGGTCAGCAAGTAAACAAAGGGAAATAAATAAATCGGCCAGCTAGCATCCGGTCCTACATGTAGACCATCTACAGAATCTTACAGGATCCGTGCCTATACACACTGAAGAATGTCCAGGCCCTCGTTGTATATATAGACCATGTCTGGTACACTGCCAGCTGTGTCGAGGGTGAGAGACATACGAAAACATGTGTGTATGCAGGTACATATCCTGTCACCTGCTTGCTACCACACAAGGTGAGCAGCCTTGTTTCCAACCTACCGCAAACAGATGGGGCGCTCCGCCATTGTCAGTCCTCCCACGTTTTCAAAGAACTTTGGCCAAGCAATTCAAACCCAGGCAGAACCATATCTCCCGGACGAAAAGAAATTTCTGGACCATTGACAAGATGGAGAGTTTGCAAGAATGCAGGAACGGCACATAGAAAGATTGGATACCTATCCAGAATGAGGGAAGGGTTTACCTTGACGAACCTGGGCACTTGAAATCGCTATTTTACAGTCTCTAAATGCCGAGTTTCAATACCACCCAATCAAGTTGCCTTTCGAGAGGGTATAATTCCAGATGTATTTTTTTTTCTTTTGGAAAGTAGTCACAGCTGGGTGTCACGTGGTCAGGCCTCAGCTAGGTATTTTGCCTGGAACTAACCCCGCCGTTAACTATCTCTCTTATCGTCCCACTTTCTTCTGGTGAAAGCAAACCATCTTACCTCTCTGATCTTACTTCCTCACCCAGCCTTGCAAATTAAAACTTGGATTTGCCACACGCTTTGCAGCCACTTCAGGCCCAATCCACGGGACTACTGTGGATAGGTACCTTATCCTCCTGATCTCTCACACCTGAAGTCTGCCGACCGAGCGGGGTTTTCTGTGTGTTAGGAGCTAGGCCGAGGGGAGGTTTTTGCTTCGCCGAGTTCGCCACCTGTTGTTCTCATTGGGAACTGGGGACGGAACGGGAAGGGGAAGAGAAAGTTCGGCGTGACCGGCTTTGGGGGGGTGGGGTTCGGGGTTCTGAGTCTGCGGGGGTGCGTCGGTGTCGGGATGCAACTCTTGCCACTTCTCCGACACAGTGAAGACTGACTGACCATGACTTGCATGAGTCCTCCTAGTGTGGTGTGTGGTGGTGGTGTAAGTGCCTGGGGTTATTACTACTGCATAACTACTGGGTGGTATGGTGAGTGGGAATAAGTGAGGTCAACCCCGGCAACTTGGACTGTTCGCAGTGCCGTCATCTGACTAGCCTACTACGTAACTACTAAAGGGCTGTCCGTCCTGGCCATGGTCAGGTCTCTTTGTGATCAAAGCTACGGGCTGGGCTTGTTTGGAAAGCGCGGGATCCAAGGCGTGGGAAGCATGGAAGGCGGGAGCGCAGGGGGGTCAGAATGTAACCCCCTCCACCTCCTATGCGTCCAGCTGAGTAACCCCTCTCTTTGAAGTTGGGTTGTATCTTACCCCCTCTCGAACGAACCCTTCTGAGGACTCAGCCCATGTCCCCCTTACTGCTGCCGGAATATTCCCCGAGGCATAGGTGGTTGGGGGGTGGGTAAACTACTCCCCAGCGGGAGATTCTACCTCATGAGCATCACTATGAATCAGGGTTGCATGTGCCTCAACATCCTGGATACTCTATACCTTGAAATAGATATCTGGGTCATAAGTTGGACTGGATGGTGGGTGGTATGCACAAGTTTGGCTCCTGCGGGCTATGGGTTAGAGAGTAAGTAAGGTACTCCTGGACGAGGTCTGTAATATGATATCTGGCCTTACACAACACGGCAAGACTTGAAGAGCGGGTGGGTAGTGTGTTTCAGACCTCGATTGTACAGTGCATCCGGGTATGAAGAGTTCAGAGAGGCGAGCCTGAACCTGGATGGGTTGGGAATAGGTAGGTATCTCTCATGGCCACACGAGGACTCTGCAAGGATGGTCCCGGTGATACTCTTGGATGTTCAAGAGTAAGGCGGTTGCGCTGACATATCCGACCAGGCACGAGTTTCAGAGATATCCGGATACCGTGGCCTGAAGTGAACGATGTCAGCGAATGGATACATCTCTTCGGTGTGTAGGAGGAGGTAAGGACTGAATTGGTAAGCCGGAGTTCGAAGGGGATGACGCAGAAACGGCAGGGGAAGTGGGTAGCGGATGGCAAACCCCTTTTTCTCCCGTCTTGGCTGTTCTTCTGTCGTTCCATATCGTTGGGTTCTGTTGCTGCGCCCGTGCTGTCCCGCGCGTTCGTTGCCATGTTTTGGGGTTGTAGTCTGAGGGCGGCATGATTTTGGGTTGCTATTCTCGTCCTCTGCTGGTGTTGCTCACCGGATACCGTCCCCGATGGTGCCGGTTGTTGTCTGGTAGCATCGTGTGCTGTTGTTCGTAGAGACCAGTGGAGACATGGTTGTCAAGCTGTGTTATGGTGTGGGGGGTTTCTGTAGACATGCTGCGGGTAGCTGAACATAGGAAAGAGCAAAATCTGGCCATGTATAAACTGTATTGTGCTTGTGGAACGAGTGCAACAGATGTTTGTCGTCTATGGTTTGGAGAGAGGCCGTTGGGTTGTCACAAGGACCAGCTAGATCGTCAAATAAAGAAGGCATTGCTTTTAGTGTTTCTCTTGATCTCTTTTCCAATTTCTTGCTTGACTAGAATAGTAGGTTGTTTACTTAAGATAACCCTATCCAGGTCCTTCCTAATTCACGGCAGTTGAATATCTTGTCCGGGGTAAACATGGAGTTACCCAGGCCTTCTGTCGATGTACTAGATTCGTGGTTAGTTGCTGAGTCTCATTGCGCTTCAGCAGGATATTCCGGTACCCACAGGCATATAGTAGTCATGTCATCCCAGGTTCTGTCGTGAGTAGGTAGTCTTCATAAGGTCAGAGTCAACGAAGTTTGATGAACTCGCGAATGTAAACCCTTCCTTTTTCTTCGCCCTGTGGCTGGGTAGGTGGCATGCTCTTCTGATATCGGCTCCTCACTCATCGGGCAGCTAGGTATCGCGGTTCGTTGATAAGAATGCCGATTCCATACACATAACCAAAATCAATCCAAAAGAAACATGATCGCCTCATCTCAACCGTCACATGTTGAAGCGCTCTCACCGAGGCTCGAACTCTGCAGTACCAAATAATATGACAAGTCTCTGTTCACGGATACCCATCCACCAACCCACAGCCGGAAACCACTCGTCAGCACTGTACCAGATCAACGTACCGTGACGCAAGATCCTGTCGGTCCCGTCGTACACGATCTCAACCGGAGGAGCCAGGAACGCCATGTCTTTCCGTTGCCTGCCTGTGTCTCCTTCGCAATCCAACCAACCAGCTCTCTCTCCATCACAAGTCATTAAACCCGTCAAATAAGTCAGGGTCTCACCCAGGTCATATCTCACCTCGGGCGTCACGAACAAGAACAGGGGCACCAGCCGTATCTCGAACGGAACGGAGCCATAACCAGACCGAATGAATCGAACGATCCAGGTTCTGATTCTATAATGTCTCGGACCACACGTCTGTACCGGTACCACGACATCTGCATGACCGCGACCGCCACCGCGAACAAGACCAAACCAACACCAGTTTACGCGTCTCCTTACCTAGGTTAGCAGGCTCAGACAGAAGAAACCAGCAAATCACGAAATTCCAACGTCACCCTCCCCCCCTCCCTATCCACGCCCACAACCTTCACAGAACTCAAATCCCTTACAACCCAGTCCGGCTCCGCCCCGACGACCTGCTCGGCCGTGTGGCTCGTCACCAGCCCCAGCACCTTACACCCGGCCTCTTTGCCCGCGCGAATTCCCGCCGGACTGTCCTCCAGCACGAGGACCTGCTTTTCCGCCGCTTCAAGCCCGAGACGCTCGCGGCCGAGCCGGTAGCAGGTCGGGTCGGGCTTGCCGTTGACGACTGACTCGGCTGTTATGAGGTGCTCCGGGTGGGGGAGGTTGAGGACGCCGAGCCACTTTTATTTTTGGTAGTCAGTATTAGTTTTCTTTTTTTGGAGGGAAGAAAACATACGCCGGTGACGAGTGGGACGGTACCAGAGGTCACGATGGCCCAGCGGCTGGACTGCGAGATTAGTGTCTCGAGGAGGGAGCGGGCGCCGGGGATCTCGACGGCGTCGGCGCCGTAGTGTTTCGGAAGGAGGCCTTCCATGTGTTGGACGTCTGGATTTTGTGAGTATGGACGAATGTTGGTTTGTTGGATGGGGTTTACTTACACTCCCAAGTTGCCTTTTCAGGGGCAAGGACTTTGAGAATGTCGATTGACCTACGTCCGTGTGATGTTCTGGTTGTGTGTCAATACTTGGGTGGTAGTAGTGAGATGAACACAATGAACTGACTCTAGAATTACTTCGGGAGAGACACCAATCTCGTTGCCGACGCTATGTGTGTTAGCCGAAGGACTTTTGACGCCGGAATTTTTATGTCATGCTGACATACGCTTCCCAATGCTTCACCACCGCGTCCGTCGAATCGATGATGGTCCCGTCCATGTCAAACAGCAGGCCGTCAAAGGTGACTTGCACCGGTTCACCGGTGTACTCGAACTTTTCTGCTTGTGTGCTGCCCATCTTGACGTCTGCAAATTTGATACACCCTTTTTCAATATTGTGATTAAGTCAAGGTAAACAGATAACGCCCGGCTTTTAACCTTTATCTTCTTTCGGATGCAGTCTCAATTAGACGATCAAGAAATCCAGAGTATAACCGGACAGAAGAACACAGATTTTGCATCAAAACAAGGACATCGTGGAAACGGCGGAGCGGAGTCGGAGGCAAGACCGATCGCGACCCATGCTGCTCCGACTAATCGGGCAGCTCCGCTTGTCACCTGCCTGCAGCCCCGGCACCGATTGGCCGGACGAGAAAAAGCCGGGAATGGGGAAGGTAAGTCCAATTGATATCTATCCACCAAAGAAAACAGCATTAGATAGCCATTTTATGCCCGAATACGGAGTCAATCGACTGGAGAACAGTGAACAGTTCGGGTACAAAAATGATGCCGGTCAACTGGCAAACAGTTGACAGTTGATAGCCCCTCCAGAATCTGCGAGGGGCAGTGGGGCACTCATATCTTATCGGGCGGTGAACCCCGGCACAATTGCTTTCCACCATATTTTTTTTGGCCATCCCCAGTGCTGCCGGCGCCTGAGAAGTACCAGGACAGTCAATCTCCAGATACTTCGAGATGGCCGGGTCAATCAACAAACCGAAAAGTGTGTCTCTACCTACAATCGCTTTCCCTTCCTTTGCTAACAAACACAGAACCAAAGTCCAAGCGGACACCAGTCCGGCTGCGGCACAAGATCGAAAAGGCATCGGCCGCCAAGCAGCGAAAAGCTAGGAAGCTCGCCAAAAAGAACCCCGAATGGCGCTCCAAGCTCAAGAAGGACCCCGGCATTCCCAACCTGTTCCCCTACAAGGACCGCATTCTCCAACAGATCGAGGAAGACCGCGTGCGGAGGAAAGAGGAGCAGCAGCGCCGTCGCGAGCTCGCAAAGGCCGCCAAGACCGGTGAGGCCCAGGATGGCACCAAGACTGGAGAGGATGTCATGGAGGACGATGTCAACGACTTTGAGGACGCCGAAGACGATATGATGGACGAGGATATGAGCGACATTGACGAGTCTAACCCGCTCGCCGCTCTTGTCGCCAGTGCCAGGAAAACCGCCGAGCAGTATGAGCGCGAACTTCAGAGCGGTGACGACATGGACGATGATGATTCGGAGTCGGATGACGAGGAAGCGGCCGTGACGGAGGTTCCAGGTGGCGCATCTTCTCGCAAGGCCTTTGACAAGGTCTTCAAGCAGGTCGTCGAGCAAGCCGACGTTGTACTCTACGTGCTGGATGCCCGCGATCCCGAGGGCACACGCTCCCGCGACGTCGAGCGCTCCGTCATGGCTGCTGCTAGCGGCGGCAAGCGTCTCATTCTCATCCTGAACAAGGTCGATCTTATTCCCCCGCCCGTGCTTCGGGCCTGGCTCGCCCACCTCCGGCGATCCTTCCCGACTCTGCCGCTGCGCGCCTCCAACCCGGCGCCCAACGCCCACACCTTCAACCACCGTGACATGACGGTCCAGAGCACCAGCGGCGCCCTGTTCCGTGCCCTCAAGGCCTTTGCCGCATCACGCAACCTCAAACGGTCCATCTCGGTTGGTGTCATCGGCTACCCGAATGTCGGCAAGTCCAGCGTTATCAACGCCTTGACGTCGCGACTGAGCGGGAACCGGGGCCAGCACGCCGCTTGCCCTGCCGGTGCCGAGGCCGGTGTGACGACAGCCATCCGCCGCGTCAAGATCGATAACCGTCTGACCCTGCTCGACTCGCCCGGTATCGTCTTCCCCTCGACCGGCTCCATCTCGGGCTTCGTGCCCAAGAACCCGACCGAAGCCCACGCCCATCTGGTTCTGCTCAACGCCGTCCCGCCCAAGCAGATCGAGGACCCCATCCCAGCCATAACACTTCTCCTCAAGCGTCTCTCGACCACGCCCGATCTGATGGAGAAGATGACAAAGGTCTACGAGCTGCCCCCGCTCCTGACAAACTTCGACTCCGGCGACGTGACGACCGATTTCCTGATTCAAGTGGCCCGCAAACGCGGCAGGCTCGGCCGCGGTGGTGTGCCCAATATCAACGCCGCCGCCATGACGGTAATTACCGACTGGCGCGATGGACGTATCCAGGGCTGGATGGACGCCCCTCAGCCTGGTGCACCCAGCGTCGCCAAGGAGGGAGACGAGGAGGTCATGCCGGACCAGAAGACGATTGTGACGGAGTGGGCGGCTGAGTTCAAGTTGGAGGGGTTATGGGGGGATGAAGCTGGGGCGGAGGTGGATCAAATGGAGACGTGAAAGTGAAAAAGGCGAGGCAAAGAAAAATCATGTGGCATAGGTTCATATACCCTCTACGTTTTCCGGTTGGTAGGCTGGTATATGGCTTGGCGTTTGGAGTTTTCAAGTTAAAAAAATGATTATTCCAGTTATCCTGACGAATTTGTGCTCTCAAATGGGTTGGGTGTATTGATCTCAAGGGCTGGATGTGAGTAGGCAGCTCGGGTGGGTTATGAGGGGGCGACTTGCCGGGACCATGGTATCTTCTTCTGCAGTATAGAGGTAAAAGTTCTCTCAGCCGCTGAGGAACACGTTCAGCACCTTGGACTTTTCGCTGTGGACTGGGTGGTCCTCCAGCAATACCCTCCACCAGTGCAGCAAGTACACAAGTTCATACCAACAGGTAAATTTCCTACATACATCACCAGATCCACCTGGGTGCTGTCCCATTCATTTAATAAGCCCTAATAAACTCCATCTTAACCCCCCTCTTCCCCGTCGTCTCGTCCTTCTGATCCGTCACCCTCACCCTGACCTTCTGAAACAACTCAACCGCCACCTCGCGACTCCCGCTAGTACGGAGCGTATACGTCTCAGCATCAAAGCTAGCCACCGGCTCCGGCTCCGCAAGATCACGCAGCCGGATCAGACTCTCGATGCCAAAACGGGGCACCAGCACGACGAAGCCATTGCTAAAAATCTTCATCACAAAGCCGTCCTCCTCCGTGGCCTTACCACGGAGCGCCTGACCGACGTAGTAGGCGATGCTGGCGCGGCCGGCGAGCTGGGCGTTGCGGTGGCGGACGTTGATGTTCTTGCACACGGCCTCCAGGCGACCGCGGCTCCGGACGCTCGGGTGTACCGCCTCGTACTCGATGGCGGCGGCGAGCTGGCGATGCGCTACCAGGTCCGCGTACCGACGGATCGGCGACGTGAAATGGGTGTAGATCTCGCTCGCGAGGCCGTAGTGGCGGAATTCAGGATACGCCTGGGTGCCCGAGCAGAAATACTCGGCAGCCATCATGCAGCGCGTGGCCATGATCCGGATCAATGTATTGAAAAAGGGCTCCTTCTCATCAACGCATTTGTCCAGACTATCAGCCAGGGCTCTTGAGGACTCTACGTTCAACTCGAGGCCCTTCTTCACACGCAGTTGGTTCGCAAGCTCATCGAAATTCGTCTTTGGCGGTGCGCCGTGACGTCTCAACAAGGCCGTCTGAGGGAAAGCCTCATAGATCTTGCGAGCAACGCTGACATTGGCTAGAAGCATGAATTCCTCCACGAGAGACATAGTATCGAGATGCTGTTTAGTCTTGACGTCAATCGGATCAGACGTCTCCGACTCCATCTGCACCTTGACCTCGGGCGATGACAGGCTCAAGGCGCCGGCGTCCATCCTCTTTTGCTTCAGCTTTCTGGAGAGAGCCATCAAGGTTCGTATACTCTTGGTCAGATCATCCTGCTGGGATGCGTCGTCGACCTTCAGCTGCGCTTGTTCGTAGCTAAAAGCCTCGCGAGACTTGATCACCGACTTGGTGAACCTCATGTTGACGATGTCGGCGTCCGGGGTGAGTTCCCAGAGCACCGAAAATGCATATCTTTCCACATAGGGCTTCAGCGAGCACAGATCTGTACCAAGCAGCATGGGCAACATGTCAATCCGCTTATCGACAAGATAGACCGTTGTACCGCGAATACTTGCTTCGGTATCCATGGCGTTGTTCGGCCGGACAAAGTGGGAGACGTCGGCAATGTGTACACCGGCCTCGATATTTCCGTTTGGAAGAGGACGCGAGTGAAGAGCATCGTCGATATCCTGACAGCCGATCGGGTCGATGCTGCAGATGAGGAGGTCGCGAAGATCCTGTCGGTCTCGCCAACCTGGGTCGTCTGTGCTGGCTGGCACCTTCCAATCATGACCTTCCTTGGGTAGACAGTCCAGCACGGTTTTAGGAAATGGTCGATACTGAACATCGTACTCAAGCAGTAGCGCTTCGGTCTCGGCGGCCTTTGTTTCGAGTTCGCCGAGTGACCGAATGAAGTGGCCTGTGGGATGACGGGATCCCCGGTCCCAGGCATCGATAGTAACGAGAATCCGCTTGCCCACCAGCTCGGCAACTTGTCTTGTGCGCAACCGGATCTTGGGTATCTTCTTGTCCATGGGGATCACGAAGACCGAGTCTTGCTTACGTCCTTGTTGGCCAGACTGGCTAACAGACGACTGGTCAATGTGGCCAACATACTGCCGCCAATTTCGTTTGATAACGCCAACCACACGCGCGGTGGGTTGCGCGTGGCCTTCCGTAGTTTTGCTCTGTGTCCGTTTGACCTCTTCTTGCAACGCCTTCCGCTCCTTCTCCGAGATTACATCCTCGCCCTCGTCCGCATCGGGATTCTCGTTCTTGGCGATGGTCTCTTCTTCGATCACCTGCGTCGAGGGCTCTTTCCACTGCTCTTTTGGAAGCACCTCAACAACGACGAGATCACCATCGACGGCACGGTTGATATTTTCCCTCCCTAGAACAAGGAGGGCTTTGGGGAAGGCTGGTACTCGTATTGAACCTTCGAGGTAGTTGTATGGCGAAACGTTGAAAGTGCCTTGGTGGAGCAGACCGCTCTTCACGCCCGTCATCATCTTGGACATGGTAAAATACTCCGGATAGAGAAGCTGGCCGGGTTTCTTCTCCTTTATGACGTCGCCGTCCTCGGTCTCGGGAATCATGTCCAATAACCGCTCGCCACCTTTGAGCTGCTTCACGTACTCGGCCAAGGAGCAAGCATGGATACCTTCCGCCTTGGCCTTCCGCAAGTTATCGCGATCGTTGCTGAGCATGACCACGGCAGGTATTGTCTTGACCTTGGTACGAGCCAGGTGTTCGCCATACCAGGCGACAGCCTTGCGGACCGCTCGATCGTTGCGATCGTTGACGGTCTCTCCCTCCAGTCGGGGAATGTGTGTCTCGAGGCGGAACTCGTTGAAGAAGACGTAGAACCGTTTGTCTTCGCTCTTTGTAAGGCTCACGAGGCGGTTGTAGAGGGGCAGCGAGCGGTTCCGGAGCTCCTCGAGCACGATCTGCAAGACGATGACATCGTAGAAGGCCGAGTCCTGCTCAAAGAGGTCCATCGCGGTCAGGAAGGCATTGGTGTCAGGGACGATGTAATGGCCCTGAGGGAAGTTCTTGGTCCCGGCCGGCGCATTGGAGAGGACGGGAGGTATCGCTGCGCTGGGTTAGCTGATCTGGCAGGTCTCAAATGCGATAGATGCCCACGTGTTCCCGATGCGGTTTTCGGTGCGGTTGCGAGGCACGTCTTGCAGAGCTTGGACGAGCATGGGATGTCCTGGCGGAGGTAGACCTCGCGCACAATTTTCTGCACCTTGCCGCTCTTGGTCGACCGTACGTACACCTTGCTCGAGATGTTGGCCGCGAGCGGATCCGAATCGAACGACCGCTTTAGGCTCGCCATCTCTGTTGCCGGGTGCCGGTGTTGTGGCGGCCGTGTGATTGTGGCTTTGGCGTTTCTGACGTTGTTGTCGTTCGAAATTTTGAACTTTGACGTCGCGGCTTACCCAATCTGGCCAATCGCTGGCTTTGCTACATCGCAGGCTCGCGGGGCGGCTTATCGATAAGCTGGAGCTGCTGTGGTCCCGCAGCCACCCACCACCACCTTGCCCCTCCGCCCCTCTTTTCTCCGAACCCTGGCAGCTGGGTGACAGCTCCATCATCCCAACTTCCATCCACGTCCTGGGTATACGCATCACGGCTGCGAGCTCCCCCGTCTCTACGCACCTTGTTAATTCCGCAGGCGGTCGGTATCCCCACGGAGAGCCCGTCATCGTCAATCAAATTTCGGCGGCCGAGAACGCGCGCGGGTCACTTGGCACGCCGGCCTGCATCGCGACGCAATCAATGCAGGTGGGCTCATCAGCTTCAGAGGCTCAGCTTGGGCGAATAAGTCGGGGAGCTGTGAATCAGCGAGATGCACCTGGCGGCGCCTCTAGCTCCCAAGTCCTAACCCCCCACTATCGGAAGGCGATAGAGTGCTGAAAGGCAGCAGCTAGCTATCGAGGCGGTCACCGCTCGAGCGCGTCGGTCAATTTGCCAATTTGCGAATTAATACAATGCCTGGATCATATGATCTGCACGTCGATTCAACCGGCCTCTTTTGCCAGATTGTAGAACCCTTGCTCGCTTCCACCTTGATCCAGATCTTGGATCGCGGGCCTTGCCCTGGGGGGGTGGATGGGCGCCACGGGAGCCTGGCACCACTATGCGGCAGCGTCCCATGGCCGAGGCGCCTCTCCTCTTTATCCTCTCCACCGGACCAGATTTCGTGTCCCCAGAGCTTCATTCATCCATTTATGCCGTTGGCACGTCCCAACCTTAATTATGGGGCCAAGCCGAATGATGCTCTCCCAGAATAGCAAAAATAGCGTCCTCCAGCCGATAAGATAAGTTGCCGACACATCCTTCCACGCCGTACCACAACCCGGGCTGGCGACGATACGGAGCACCGCCCGTAGCTACGGGTTTCTAGAGTCGCTGCCATGAGACATGTTGTTCGGAGAGCCCGCAACCAGGAGGGCCTTGAACCAGGGCAGGGAATAACTTCCAGTGCCGATGGGAACTCGATAACGATAGCCTACTCGTAGACACTGATAACGCCGCCGTGTCTCAGCATGGACGCTAAAGACCGAAATCCCTTCCCGCGTGCATGTATTATTCGTGATGGCGCGACATGCAGGATGCAAAACTTGGATGGATTCGCCGAATGAGCCGGAGATACTCGAGACGACCCAGACTGCACCCCTGTCCGCCAGGCCTCTGTTGCTTTTCCTCCGTCACCTGAAAGCACGTTGCAAGCTAGTTAAACCTACCTGTGTCAAAATCCGACGGGACCTAACGGTGAGGCCAGCGACGTTGTCTCGACGGACGACACCCAAGTGAGGCTGCTGTTGTTGCTGTATGCTTAACGCTTCCGTCAGTGTCGTCAGCAACCGAAAGACCCCCGCAATCGTGGCAGAAGACGTCGACGTTTGCGAGGTACCAACACCTCTCGGTTGGTGGTGATGACGAGAGAAAGCGGCGTGTCTTAGTGCGGCCCCTAGCGCCGTTGCACTGCACTCTTTCCTGGATACTAATCAAGTCATGTTGCCGAGAGGATCGAGCCGCTTGCTGGGCGTCGTAGTGAGCTTTTATGTAGCCGAGAGGCATGCAGCTCATTTATAGCGCCACAAGTCACTTTGGATTCAGCCATGCTCTTCGCCTCCCAGCGAGAAGCAATCGAGAACGGACGACCTGGATCGCGTGCTGTTGTCAACCGAAGCGGTGGATTCCTGGGGCATGGGCGGCAAGCAGATGTCGAAGTTGCGTGCCCTGGTACGTCCGGAAGGATTCCCACAGGCCAGCCTTAGGGGTGGGTGGGTTTTTGGTCAGTGAAGGTGGTGTCCTGGGGCGGATGACTTACATGCTCCAAGGGCCATGGCATGGGAATCTGCCCTCATGGTGGGCCTGGGGGGGCGAGAGCACCTCGCAACGACGAGCAGAACGGGAAGGGAGACGACAGTCGAACAGATGCACGAGCGGGAAACAAGGGGTCTCCCGCCTAGGGAGCTGCAATGACAGCTGCAAAAGCAACAACAGCGAGCGAGCACTTCCCGTTGGTGGTGGTACTGGTAGTGGTGGTGGTGTTAGCTGGGGGGTGCAGATCGTGGAGGCGATGGAGCTGGAAGGCTGGAAGCCAACGGCGAAGGTCTCCGTTCGGTTGGCACATCACTCCTGTTGGATGCCGGGGAAAGGCTACGCCTGTCCCTTTTGGTGGATGACTGAGAGGAAAGCGGCTTGGTGGCTCCCACCCGGCCGCCCCGCCACGAGACCGTGTGCTTGCCCTGGTCCATGGTGTGTCGACTGCAAGCCCGGCCCTGCTCACGACCTGGGACACCACCAAAGATGTGGTGGGGATGCCCTGTCTGGTGGGCTTCTTCCCCAGATCTGCCTCGAATCCTTTCCTCGAACCTTAACCCCATCGAGTTTGGCGCAAGGCCTGTCGCAGCCCTCTACCGTGCGCTCGTTGCACGGCCCGTGATCGAAGAGGGGCAAGGAGCAACAGCTGGGAATCCTCGCCGCGAAGTGCGAAGACGAGCGGTGCCGCGCCCCAGGATCCTCGGCCCCAGCGCGAGCAAAGTCTCGGGCAATCCAGAGAGAATCAGAAACGGCGAGCGAACAAAAGGCGGGCAGGCGGGTCGGGGACGCCAGAAAGGTTGCGACGAACGCCGTGTCGTCAAAACGCAAATGATTTGCAGGATGTGGTCCGTGCAGAACCTTGCCGCGGTCGCAGGGCGGCCGGCCAATGAGCGCCTGCAGGTTCGATGCCAAGGCCAATCGCAGCTAATCGCTTGCAACCCCCCCTGCGCACCCACTTTAACCCACCGACCCCACCCTGCTCGGCACGCCTCGTCGGTTCCCCCCCTCCCCCCCCTCCTGCCCCCTCCCTTCTCGCGACAAGCTCCGGGGCATCCCCTCCTCTGCGCGGTTGTGCTTCCCTCGCACACCCTCTTCTGCACCTTTTCCTTGTCGCTCCCCAAACACCTGGGGCACTGCAGCGGATTGATTGCGCTTGGGATTCCCTGGAACCGTGGGACGGACCCATCACATGTCGTGGCGCTTCACGGGGCCAGGCTCTGGCCAAGTGTCGGCATCAAGATCCAAGTTGATCGACGGCAGAGCTGGAAAAGGGTTGCAGCGAGATGGGGTGGGAAGACAAGGGCGTTCATTCCGGGGGCAGCATCAGTCTAACATCTCAACGGCGCGGAAAGCGGACGCGGCAGGATAACTCCTCGAACGAGGAGGGCAAGGCCGGGCAGCTGATTCACTGGTTTCCTGCCCATGTTCCCATCTGTTGCCCGTGTCGTCTTCTTAGCACCGTTTGTTGTCTCGCCGTCCGTCAGACTGCCCCCACATTGGACATGTTACCCGGCTTGCGAGAGTCATCTTTCGACTCTGATTTGCTCAGCCTTGCGAAGCCAAGGTTGGCAGCTTGATGACCAGGCCGTGTCCGTGGCGTAATTATTCCTTGCCCCAGCAGCGAGCTTGCCTGCCGCCCAATGAGCACCCACCCCCCAGTGCCTCGAGCCTGACATGGAGGTTCGAGCCAGGACTCACCGCACCATGATCCGTACAGCCGTGGCATTCGAGCTTGTTCGCCGGTCTCAGCTCCGACAAGAGGCCGACGAGGGGTTGATGGGAGTAAACGGGCAAATTCAAGATTTGCTGGGAGCCAGGTAAGGGGGCACATGAATGTTGAGTCGGCCGGATATCGGGATCATGTAAACCTACCAAATCAGCTTACAGAGAAGTCGGTGGCTGGCCCTGGTGTAACCCTCGACCGTTTTGATCATGTAATTCGCTGTTGGCTCATTTCAACCAAGCCAGCCAACGGGGCTGCTTGGTGATAGTGGGCATTCATGTGATGGTAGCCTCGATATCCCGAGCATGGTGACGACCGCCGCCGCCGGCAACAAGCCAGGGATAGTGAACGCGACAAGATGTTTGCTCGTGAATGCGAACGAGGCTAGGTGATCGGGACTTTGTTAACGGTGTGCCTTTGCCCCGAGCAGCTGTCAGACAGTCATCGTCCTGGAAGCTAGCAGGACGGCTGGCTAGTCGTGTCGGGAAGGCGCGGATAAGTGTGAAATTGAACTGCAGGCTGACCTCATCTCAGGCTCGACCTGCTGGATAACAAGCCGCGGGCTCACGCGGGATCCTCTGAATCGAGCGAGCTGCTGGTGATAACGCGTCAAGCTGGCAGTGTCTTTGATAACATGGTTCGCGAGCCCTCGGTCTCGAGACCAGAGAGCGTCGTAGCGGAAACGGACCCTCGTATTGGGCATTCCTATCTTGGCGTTGGACGTTTCCATCCTGATGCCGTCCCAGATCCTACCTTACCGGAGAGCCTTCAGGCCGCGGGAGAGCCACCTACACAGGAGTGCCTGGTGTGACGCTCTGGTTCGTGATTGCGGGGTCGCAGACCAGGGAGGGGTGTGCGATAACGTTGGCCGGGCGTGGCCATCATAACCCCGCCAAACATGGCTTAGCGCACGGTCCATCTGCCACTCAGAGGACCAAACAGCAGCATGCAAGATCATTCATGGCGTTGCGTTCTGCATGCTCGTCGAGACGCTGCGACTCGGCTGAGGTGCTTGAGGCATGCAGATAGCGCTTCTTGGTGCTTGTCGACAACCGCGCTTCTCCTGCTCGCACCAAGCGGGCCCTCGAAGCCAGCCTCGCATTACTCATCTGGCGGCGATGATGAAAGGCGCAATGCAGGCCTCGAATGGCAAAGTTGCGATTGGCCTCTCGCCAAGCTCAGCAAAGAAGATAGTTTCCAAACCAGCTCACCTCGTGTTCCTGGCCCGGTTTGTTGGCTGCCCAAAGTCCAATACGGCATTACTTACTTGGCTGGGGTCCGAAGTAGCGCCTCCTGACGGAAGCTCCGGCCTTTCCGCCCCTCCTTCGAGACATTCGCGCTCCCACCTGACCTCTCAGCTGACACCACCGTGTCAGTTTCGCGGTTTCGAAGCCGGTGACGCGTCAGTTGGGATTTCGATGTTGAGACGATGGGGCGTCAGCTCGGCAGGGAACCATTGATCGACCGTCATCCCTTGATGGCGCTAACGACGTAATAGGATCTGCGCAAAGACGGATATGCTTCGACTTGGGCGATGGGACCCCTTTTGCTGAAAGAATAGCGATCATGAAGCTAGGTACCAAGAGAAGTCGGTCGCTTAACCGGCAGCGCCTGTCAGCCTTCTGTACGCTTTCGGGGTTCCAAGATGCGGCAAGGCGGGCCTGATGAGCACAGGAGGCCGTTCAGGATGCCGATTTTGTCGCTCTGCGCCGGGATTGTGCAACGTCAAATGCTGGACTTTCTGCAGGTTACGCAAAATTAAGCCAACTGAGTCACCTTCCGCGCTATCCATCAACAAACTGCCTCACCTTGTTGCTTGCTGCTGAAACGACCTTTCTTCCTCGCCGCCGCCCAAGGCCTGCCGGCTTTAAACGTTGGTGGGGCTTACAAATGAGCGCTGTCCCGCCCGTGAGGTTTTCCCCGGTTTCTGCCAGGACAGCAGGTCAACTGGATTGTAACGACGTCGCCGCGTTTTGCACCGCGCACATAATCGCCTCGGCAGCCGTCCTGTTGCGGTTCTTGTCTCTCGTTGGCTGGACCTTTCCTTCCAAGTTCCTCAGCCAAGCCAGGAAATGGAGCCCGCTTCGCCTCTTTTCCGCAGGTCACTCTGGACCCGCACGTAATCGCGTCTCCCCCCCACCTCCTCTTCACCCCTCCCCCCTGCCTGGTACTGATCTCACGCCCCTCGTGGCTCACCAGGTCGATGCAGTGCTTCTCCAGTCGGGATATATTCAACGCCCGCATCATCGACGGGACGTAGTGCGGTCGACATGTTCGTCTGGAGTCGTGGGGCCTACCAAGCTGCGAACATGTCGGGCCGGAGGACGGTGGTCGAGATAAACTCGGCGCGGTCTCGGACACACATTTGAACGCTGTTCCAGCGTCGCGAAAAGATATCCAATCTACTCTGCACCCGTACACGCGGGGTACGTACTGTAAAGTTCCATCTGGGAAACACAGGATCCCAAGCCCTACGTATCGCATCGCACCCACTCGGCCAAGCTGGATGCACACCCACGCCCGTGGGCAGAAAGCAGCTGAGAGCCCCGTCTCGAAACGGCAGACCCGTCCGCCAGGAAGACGTTCCGCACCCTTCGCTCGTTCCCGTTTATCCCTTCACCCCTCTCTGCTGCGCGATGGCGAGATTCATCATTTGCGGTGACATAACGCCGCATCTGGACACAGAGACGAGCCACGGCCAGCTGGCCGGGAAGGCAAAGCACTGCGCGCTCCACCGCGATACAGTAGCTATTTATTGGCGATGCGCAGCTCTGTGATGTTGCGCGGCGAGTTGCCCGAGTTGCGCCGCTGGCCGACTGCCAACAGGGCTCTGCGCCGTGGCTCGGGGTCTCTGTTCGGCGAGCATCGGCGGCTCTCTTGACCCGTAACCCATGAACTCACACATTGCTGGAGTCTGTGTCTTGGAGCCCTGTCGTGCTTGTCGAGGCCAAAAGATTCTCCCGCCCCCATCGCTGCAGACGATTTAGCCCCCTCCGCAGAAATGAATTCCCAGAACTGGGGTCCTGATTCTCCGGCGGCGGCGGCCATGATTTATTACACTCCCCTGCTGTTCTGCTGTTCCCAAGTTCCTGCGGTGCGGTGGTGGTCCCGCGTTTTCCTGGGGGTGGCATTGTCTGCATCTACCCCTCGCCGTCCGAGAGGAGCTAGCCGGGGCCCCGCACGTGCAGCAGCAGCAGCAGCTGTTGCTGCACGCTGCGAACAAGCTCCCCAGGCAAGAGCCTCTCTTGCGCGCTCTCCCCGGCGGGCAGTCAAGTCACGTTGCCCGTGGCCGACCCAGGCTCGCGTTTGGGGGGAGAAAGCGAGGCAGGCCCGGAGGCAAGGAAATAAGCTACAGTGGGAAAACAAGGGTCGAAAAGCCGCAAACGCTTACCTTTTCGCAATCTTTTTTTATACCCTGAACTTTAACCTTTCATTCGACAACAACCGCTTCTGGAGCAGCCGTGGATTTGCGCCAACCATATGCACGAGCATTCCTTGCCTGCATCATCCAGCGCATGCATTCCAGGCCAAATCAAAAGCTTGAGTGCCTTTGGTTGTGAATCAGAGCTCCAAGCACCCGCGCCCGGGTGTCTGTCACCCCTCCAGCCAGACCCAACTATATCAAGACACGTCGTTTCGCAGACCCGTTGACGTGGTTGACGTCGCCCTGCACTCATGTACTCTGCACCGCCCAACGGCGCTGATAGTGCGACAATCAATCCAGCTGCCCTCAACTCAGGTATGTCACTGCCCGTCTTTTATATTCACTGTGTTTCTCCGGCTGGTCCGCCGATGCGCGCGCCAGAGAACCGCGCAGAAGGCCCCCGACCACTGGCCGCTGTGTCGTGGGCATACGCCGCCGCGAACCCGACTCGACCGTCCAAGCGCGTCGCTCGACGACAGCTCTTGCTCTTCATCGCTGTCGTCGATATTGCAGTCACCGTTACCTGCCGCTGTGCTCGTGCGATTGATTGTTTGTCTTGTGCTACGGCTGCTGTCGCGACCCGGCATCCCGAAGCCTGCGCCGCCCAACCCTTTTGTTTTTTTCTATTTCGGAGCCGAGTCTCGGATCCATCATGGACGCGACTCCTCCTCCCACTCCTCCACCCTGGGATCCCCCCGCAATGCTGACGTCGAGACCCGGCTAGAACTCATCAACCCGACCTCGAGGGGCATCAAGCGCAGTCGTTCTCCGGACGACTTCCAAGACTCGGGAGCGCCAGGGTCAGCTGGTGATGACGGTACGTTGGGTCTGACTTCGACGCTTGTGTAGCCGCGCCGTTGCGACTGGGGAGTTTGGTGCGCGCGTTACATGTCTGGTCGTGCGACCCGCACATCAGGGGATTCTGGAATACAAGCTGACCGCTGCTGTCGGGCGTGCCTAGGTGGCGATAAGCCTAGAAAGCGAGGAAGACCGATGAAGTCCAGGCCGTCAGGGAGCGTCTCCGAGACGGCTAGCCAGGCGCCGATTCCGCCGGTCCCCCAGACGATCCCGCCGCAGACACCACAGAGCCAAAATGCTCCCCTCCCAGCCCAGGCGCCGGCGTACGCGCCGGGACCCCAGGCATCGCCTCCCAAGACCACGCCGACAAAGTCGACGCTGAAGGCGCTCCCGACCGTTCGCGACCACACGACCGACCAGCTCGGGCCAGGCGGCGACGAGTACCTGCCACGCGAGATCGACGAGGCGGGCGAGAAGAAGGTTATGGCTAATGGGACACTGCTCGGGGGCAGGGAGTATAGGTGCAGGACATTCTTGGTTCCGAACCGTGGCGACAAGCTCTTCATGCTGGCTACCGAGTGCGCGAGAGTCCTGGGTTATCGCGACTCATACCTGCTGTTCAACAAGAACCGGTCGCTCTACAAGATCATCGCGAACCAGATAGAAAAGGACGACCTTGTCAACCAGGAGATTTTGCCCTTTTCGTACCGGTCGCGACAAATCGCCATCGTGACGGCGCGGAGCATGTTCCGGCAGTTCGGCAGTCGCGTCATCGTGAACGGGCGGAGAGTCAGGGATGATTACTGGGAGACAAAGGCGCGAAAGCAGGGCTTCACCGAGGCCGACCCCGCGGGAGAGAAGCGACCCGGAGCGTCCAAGGCGGCTCGAGATGCCGCGGCCGAGGCCAGCCAGAATGCATCGATGCTTGGAGGACCCCATGGCGAAATCATATACAACACCAACCCGGGCCAGTTTGGTGGGGCTCCGCAACCTCTTGTTCAGCCAGGTATGATTGGGGCACCACCGGGAAGCTCGGCCAGAATGCCCGTGATAACATCCGCATTAGATTACAATGACACCCGGAGCCGGGACTATTCCAACATCCTCAAGACGGTGCCGCGGCAGGAGATGACGGGCCCGGCGTACCAGGACCGGACACAGCCCAGCCCCATTTCGGAGTTACACGCCCAGGCCCACCACGCCGCCGAGTTCAACCGCACCGTCAACCAGCAGCGTGAGATGCGCAGCGACTACATGCAGACGCTCTGGCGCAGGCCCCACGAGCAGCCGCCCGCGACCACCATGAGCCAGCCGGCCGGCACGACGGACGCGACGGCACCGAGCAGCAGGCCGGCTCCGTCGTCACACGCGCCCTCGTCCGGCATGCCGCAGCCCAGTGTTGTTCCGAACCAGAGCCCGCAGATGATGATGACGGCCGCGCCCTACACGCAGCCTATCCACGCCCAAAACTCGGTCGGTCAGGGTTCACTCAGAGGTATGGCCCAAGCTCCAGCTCAGAACAGCTCGAGACCAACGAACTCGTCATCAGGTTCGGCTGGCAGCATGCAGCAGCCTGCGCAGAATTATAATTATAGCCAGGGCCAGATGTGGCCGCCCACGCCGCAGACTCCGCAGCACGGCTACTCTGCGTATACTGCCCAGTCGCAGCCATCTCCCCACCCTCAACAGTCTCCGGCATCCCAGATGCGGCACTCGAGCGGTGGCGGCCAGGTGCCCGGCGGCAATATGTCGTACGCGGGGATGCCGGGCATGGGTGGCCAGGGCTACGGAGCGACGTCGCAAGGGATTTACAACCCGGCCGAACAGACACCGCGGCAGTACATGCACCAAAGCGGCCCCGCGCCGGCCGTCTCCCAGCCATGGACCCAACAGCCAACCCAGGCAACGCAATGGGGATGGGCCCCGCAACCTCAATAAACGAGATGCCGCCGTTTCCGATGTGGGGGTTGGCCACAAAGCTGACTGGTTAGCGGGTGGCCAGACGCCATGCCTTTGCGGACCCAGGATTTGGTTGAATGTGGAGAGGCGATCTGCTTTTAGGCCGGGCATGGCGGCTTGCGCATTTGGGCTGGCACGGTATAGAGGAGTCTCGGGGAGAGCATGCTCTTTTGTTCGATGATACCTTTGTGTTATATTTCAGCGGTGGTCATCAGGGCTTCGCGGGGGCAAGGTTTTTTCTTTCTCGTCATCGGTTCTTCGCCAGTTTGGTATTTTTGGTTATGTGTCGTTTTCCTCGCTTGAGCATACCCGACGTTTTTCATTGTTTTTGATACCATGCTCCTGCATTGCATTCGTTTGATCGGATGAGAGGCATCATCACCCTACGGCGATCGACCCCTGGACTCGCCGGACTCGATGAGACGGTTGGAGGGGACTTGAACCTGGGGACACGGAATGTCGGCTTCTCTGCGCGCACAACTAGGGTCGGGATGGGATAGGATTCAGCATATTTGGGCTCGGGGGGGATTTCTGTGGGCAAGTGGGAAACAAGGGCATTCATTCGTTCGTTCTTTTCTTACAACGGCAGCAGTTTCTTTTTCTTCTGTATTTCTCTTCTTTCGCTGTCGTTGCTCTTGGGGACGGGGTGGTTGGGGATAATATTTTTATTGTAACTTTGTTATTTGTTCTCTCTCTTGCGGCGGGTTAGGGGGATTGTTTGTTTGGTTATGTGTGTTTGACTATTTTATCTGACACATTTGTTTTGCTGGGTTGCCGTCTTACATCAAGGGCAGCATTTGGAGGAGTTACATTTCTTTTCTTTCCTGGTATTTTTTCTCGGTGTTTTTAACTCCTTCTCTTGCCTCAATTCCCTCCTCCCCCTCTCCTCTTGATTTTGTGTGATTCTCTGTGGTTCTCTTCTGATCTGCAGGTTTCCAGCTCTACAACTGTTTTTGTAGTAGGTAGTTTTGGGAAACGGGAAACATGTCCTGTGTCTTGGTTGTTTTCTTTGTTGAGGCGACCCCCTTGGAATTTGGGCTGGGTTCAGGTTATCAGGGGGGGTCACACAAAGATAGTGTGGTGGTTTTTGGTTGAAGTTTGCCGTGTTTTTTTCGTTACCCAGTCAGTTAGTTGTTGGAAGGGCTTTAACACTTATCTACCTATTCTTACCTTACCTTACCCTATGGCCCGTTTTTGCTGTTACACCGACCGCTTGAAAACTGTGAATGGATCTTGAAAGAGTGTATGAGATGGTGTAATTGTGTATTGTTGATGTGTTGATGCTTTGGGTGTCTGTTCCCTTGGTGGAGATGGGTACAAGACGCCATCATAGACTCTGCCACCTGACATGTTGATTAGGCACCCTGATGATATGAATCACTCAAAAAATACGGGATACCATCTTGGGAGAGCCGTCTTTCTCTCCCCTACGTCACTGTGGGTACTCAACCACCAACCCATTGGACCGGTCGACTATTTCTTGGTTCTTGGTATTTGTCTATCCAGGTCTAGATCACGATCCTAGACCTAAATACCCAGGTCCTTTTCAGAGTTTTGCCAGTCATCTGAACGTCACCTGGGAATAGATCGGGCCTCTTTCGTCGGGTTTTCTTCGCTCTGAGTCGTTCATGCCCCGGGTTTCTGATGTGTGTACATAGGATTCCTTCAAGCCCCCGCGCTGTCTGGGTCAAATACACCCGTCGATATCCCGTAGACACGCATCCAATGTCGGCAAGATATATAATCCAGGGTAAGGCATCACCCCTCCTCTATTTGACGTCCCAGCCAGATTATAGGTGTCTTCTCGAGAAAAAGTCGTATCTGCAGTACGTATGCGCATACCCAACACATACGGTCATCACCTAGTATAAAATGACAGATCCTGTTAGAATCCATCTTGATTTCCAATATGGGGGGGGGGGGGGGGGGGGGGGGGGGGGGGGGGGGGCGGGGGGGGGGGGGGCGCGGGGGGGGGGGGGGGGGGGGGGGGGGCGGCGGGG
>MU839830.1:510372-550513 GCA_030411725.1 Echria macrotheca | reverse complement strand
TGTTTTTTTGCTTTAGGTTTGGGCCACCCCAAAAAACCCGTAAAAACCATTTTATAAATTCAATTAACCGTTTTTATCCAATTTTTTTTTCCAAATCCCCCCCCCCCCCCCCCCCCCCCAACCTACACCGACGAGAGCACATTCCCAACCGAATACCTATCCAAAAGCATGTCCGCCCGCGTGTCTTCCTGGCTCTATCCGATCCCCCCAACGAGCCCTCGTGCTCATGTCCAGACTTGTTCCAAAACAAAACCCGGTGCCAAAAATGCAATGCCTCCGTCCAAAGTCCCGCCATCAACGGCAGAAACACAAAACTACCACATAACTACTCAGCTAGACAGACAGTTGCTACGTACCTTGGTCCCCGTCACCCCCGGCATAGTAGGCCCAAAACAAACCCAACCCCACCCCCCAACAGAAAGCGAGCAGTTTGAACCATATTGCGAGGAGGCTACCTGCCTGGCCCTCTCTGACTCCCTAACCACGCGGCACAAGCGAAAACGCCCGCTTCGAATATTTTATCGCCGGAGACCCTCACGCCCACAACAACTCGTACGAAAAGCTCCGGGAACCGAGACCTCGCCCTCGCCATCTCAGCCATCACATCGCATCACAACGGAAACGGGGCATACTGCCGCTCTAGAATTAGTCTAGTCTAGATCAGGCGTCAATAGATATTTAATGGATATCAGAGCAGCTGCGACAAATCAAGCTAAACAGAGAGAGAACCCCCCAGCTTCGCTCCCGTTCCAGTATCTAGGTCCTAGATCTAGGAAATGTGTACCTAAGCAGGCAGTAGGCAGCTCAGGCCGACACGCTTCACTATCTAAGCCATGATCCCCTCCGATCACTCTGGTTTCTGACACGGGGGCATTCTATTCCCACGGCTGAAAACCCCAAGCAGCTGGCTGAGCTGAGCGGCGCTTCGCAGACTGTTGTGTGTGTCTGTCTGTGTGTGTATTGGAGTAAGAGCTGGCACATCAGCTTTTGCTGGGCCAAGTCATCTATCTATCTGTTTTTGCTACATTGGTTGCTGGTTGGCTCTGAATAGCCTCATCAGTATGACCAGTTTGCCTACAAGTAAAAACAAAGAAATAAGAAGTGGTGACATCAGTCCGCCGCGCACAAAATCCAACTGTGGTACCAAACCAATGCATTCTGTATTCATCAAGAGTAAAATCTATGTCATAGCTCATGATATGCTCGCTGCCAAACTGCTCATAACATCCTTCTTCTCTTCTCCTAGACACCCCTGAACCACCGATTCTCCTCATTATTTTCTCCCCCCACCAACTTACACATCATTACTCGGATACCCAACCACCCCCAGCGCCCCAAACTCCTCCTTGATACTCCTCATGCTCACAAACCGCCCCATGATGCTCGCGCTCCCCGCCTTATCATTCGTCCCGCTTGCCCTCGCCCCACCAAACGGCTGCTGCCCGACCACGGCGCCGGTGCTCTTACAATTCACATAGAAATTGCCCGCCGAGTTCCTGAGCTTATCCTCGGCAAACCGGACAGCCGCGCGGTCCGCCGCAAACACGGACCCCGTCAGCGCATAGTCGGACGTGCGGTCCACCAGCTTGCACACGTCCCCGAACGCGGCGACTGGGTCCTTCGTGTCGTCATATACATATACTGCGAGGATGGGCCCGAACAGCTCGGTCGAGAAGAGCTTGTGGGACGCGTCCTTGCAGACGTAGATGGTCGGGTTGACAAAGTATCCCTTGCTGTCGTCATACGAACCACCCGTCAGCAACTCGACGCCGCTGTCGTTCTTGGCCTCGTCAATCATGCCTGACAGCTTCTTGAAGGACGCCGAGTGGATCACGGGCCCGATAAAGTGCTGGTGGTCGACCGGGTTACCGACGCTCAACTTCTCCGTCTCGGCGACTAGCTTCTTCTTAAACTCGGGCCACATGGACGCCGGCACGTACAGGCGCGATGTAGCGCTGCACTTTTGACCTTGATACTCGAACGCGCCGCGGACCGTCTGTCGCACGGCGTTGTCAATGTCGGCCGAGGCATGAATCAGGTGAAAATTCTTGCCGCCTGTCTCACCCACGATGCGCGGGTACGACTGGTACCGGCCCTCAGCAATGCCCGCACCGATCTGTCCGTACAGCTTGCGGAACACGGCCGTGCTTCCAGTATAATGCAGCGCGGCCAGCTTGCGGTGCCCGAGGACAACCTTGGTCACCTCCTCAGGCGGGCCAGGGACGAACTGTATGACGTTCCGCGGCAGGCCAGCCTCGACCAGGATGTTGTACAGCAGCCAGTTGCTGGCAATGGCGTAGTCGCTTGGCTTCCACACCACCACGTTGCCTAGCAGCGCCGGCAGCCCGGGCAGGTTGCCGGCGATGGCAGTGAAATTGAAGGGGGTCACAGCATACACAAACCCCTCGAGAGGTCGGTACTCGACGCGATTCCACACTCCCGGCGAGTTATGGGCAGGCTGTACGGCGTACATCTCCTCGGCGAACTGCACATTAAATCGCAGAAAGTCGCACAGCTCGGCGGCGGCGTCGATCTCGGCCTGCCAAGCATTCTTGCCCTGTCCCAGCATGGTGGCGGCCATCAACGGGTATCGGTACTTGGTGCTGATCAGGTCGGCAGCCTTGAGGAAGATGGCGGCGCGGTCGGCAAACGGCAGCGACTCCCAGTCGGACTTGGCAGCCAGGGCGGCATCGATGGCGTTGCTAACGTCCTCGGGCGACGCCTGCGAGTACGTGGCGATGGTGGTCTTGTGGTCGGCCGGGTTGACCTGGGTACCTGTGGATGATGTCCGGACCTCCTTGCCCCCGATGACCAGGGGTATCTCCAATGGCCCCTTTTTCAGCATGCTCTCGACCGCGGCCGTCAAGCCGGACCTCTGCTCGGAGCCTTTGGCATAGTGGTGCTGTCCGGTTAGTCATTGCCTGCCGATTGCTTCAGAATGCTCACATTGGGCTCGTTGGTCACCCGCGGGATCTTGAATGTCGCAATTGTCACCATGTTGCCTCTCGAGAATCGCGAATGGAATGAATTTGTCCTGGGTTTCCCAACAAGAGAAGCTGTGCTTGCGAGACGGGATTGGAGCGATAGCGGCCGCACCAGACGCGATGTCATTTTGGTTGAAGGAGAGTAAACAGCCCCGAGCCCGCGAACAGTGTCGATATTTATTCTCGAGCTGACGTTGACGTCAAATGACCTCGGAAGCAGCCCCTCTTTCCATTGTCCAATCGATTCTTTATCGATTCTCTTGGGATGCGAATTGCATCGACCTGCACGAGACATTGGATCGCTTTGTCGCGGCTTTAGCTGGGTGGGGCAGCCATTGGCCAATCGACTTACACGGATATTGCCACTAACACTGTAACTTAGTTATTCTATGCCCCGAGGTCGGCCCTGTCTTCACTTGGTTGATAAACATGACAGATAACCCAAGATAGCCCATGGAAGCCGAGATCAGCTGATGCTGGGGGTTTATTTGCAAGTCATTTCCAGAGATGCCACATTGCGGGCCGAGTTGCTAAACGTCGACTGAGCTAAGTCTAGCGGCAGGGCTCTCTTCGAATAACCTCAGCTTCATATCGGCTTAAACTCTAGACTCCCAGGTCCAAGTTCAGTGTTCGGGTCCCGTGCGCTGAAACCCCTCCAGAGGGCAGTGGTTCTTGATGATGGAGTTCAGAAACCAGGTCGACTACTCGGTCATACCTGGTCCACAAAGCAACTCGATTTCCGGCTCCCCCGTCTCTACGAGCTTGTCTCCACCATAGCTCTCCACCATAGTCATGCTCAAGTTCAGTACTGCACTCCATCAATCCAAGATGCTCTTCAAGTCAGCCTCATCTCCTCGGCAAGCACTGCCTTGTGCAGCTCCGCCATAGGTCGCTGTGCCGCCGACGGATCAGATGCCGACTCATCACCAACATTGTTTCGAACTGACTCCCATCACTGTGGCCCAGTTACGTAACCCCTCTGGAGAGCGGTTACCCAGCCGCTTCCGCGTTGCACACGTCTCCAACCGGATCGTCGCCCGACAACCAAGACAGCATCTTAGCTTCGCCGTTGTGCTACGCGTACGCCGACTACCGACATACGCACCAGGCAAGGCTGAGAGACCTGACTCCGATGCTTCACATGGCCACCCGACTGCCAGGAAGCGCGTAGCCCCAAATCTTGGTTGGTCCACATATCGGTCTCTTCCGAGGCCAACTCTGCACATGGCCCATCACCAAGGTCCTTTCCCGTCCCTGGAAGCGAGACCTCTTGTCCGCGGCCGTGATAGTAGAAGAGCCCTTGGCCTGGCTAGCGATAGTCAGTACCGAAGCCATGTGGATGGCCGAGGTCTCGGATAGATGAGGTTGGCGAGTGCCCGGCCAATCGTATCCGCCGGCTCCATCGACGCGTGTGCCGTACCCAAACAGCCTTAACATGCCCATGTGGCTTGGCGGTGTCGAGATGGAATCTGCAAACGAGCAAACGGCGTCGGAGTTATTCGAAGAGCTCATCATTCGGCATTGACAACGCACCCCGCCTGGTGAACCACTGATGGCACAGAGGGCCCTTGAAGCTCAAAATAAGCCTTCCCGCTCTCCACACCCTCCCTCCCGCAGCCAGCCGTCTACTACACCTGATTGGCCCGACCGGCAGCCTCGCGGGCCTGACAGCGGCGACCACGTCACTGAGCATCGCAACCCCCTCGGTCCAGTCGGAGCTTTCTGGGCTGAACCCGGCCTCAGGGCCAGGGACAGAAGAACCGGGCCGCGGCGTGATCCAGGGGGGACTTTGTTCGGAGACCCTGCCTACCGGCTATGATTTGTCGAGTGAGAACTCTTTGAATCCCTCGGATTAGGTGAGAAAGTGGTTCGCTGGCACTAGCCAACCCTCGACCCAGACTACCGGACGAAAGAAAGATGCCACTCTTTTCGGCCGTTTTTGGGCAGCAACGACACCTGCACCTCATCGGGGGTGGAGGGGCAACCACATCCTTCACTCAGCCTGGCTGAAGCTACCTACCTCCCCGATAGACAACCAACATGTTTTTTGTCGGCCGACAAAGCCACACACCACGAGCGATATATCGCACATATGATGCCGCTCGGTGCTGAGATCTGCGACGACGAGATGGCTGCTTTCCCGCGTCGATATTTATGCTGGGGTTATGAACGGGCGATGCGCGTCATCCGTCCCCAGGTCACGACGGCCCAATTGCGCGGGGCTCAGGCCCGCATGAGAGCCTGCAGATTCCTGCGTCGCCGTCTTTGTGGGTTGCGGGTGCGGATGTGGGTTGTGGTGTGGGAGGAGGGAGGACGTGGGTGCGTGATTGTGCAACCCTCCCCCCTCGACAAGTGCGGGCAGCCAGTCGACTGCGGCCAATAGTCGCTATGCAGGGAGAGCGTGCGAGTTTGTAGCGTGTATCGTCCTCGTCGAAGGCGGGCGGGGTATGTTGGCCACCATGTGCGAAACTCGCTCGAAGAAGACAAAGAGGCGGTCAACAAGCTTGTCGGTGGAGACATGCAACCACTTCCACATCCGCCCCTATCTAACTGCTCGTCATCTCGGAGCCTTGGAAGCGGGGGTCCCAGCAAACGTCTTGCTTCACGCCATCTGGTGATGCGCCCGTGATAAGATAATTCATCATGGCGGCGCTTAGGATCGCGGGAACCGAGGAAGCAGACATTCGCTACCAAGAAGCCCTCATAGCGGGAAACCGGCAATAACGACAAGTCCATCTCGAAAGGGTGCGCAAAATTACGACTTGGAGATGCAGAGCACGGACATGGACGGCGGTTATTTTTGCATCTGCGCGCCTCCATCAGGAACTGGGAACCATGGCTCGTTTTGAAGCCCTACTGATTGGCCGCCTAGCCGATCGCTGCAGCCGACACCTGCGGAGCACGGCCGTGAGAGCGGAAGCAGCTAGGCGCCGATAAACCTGCTCCGTCCGCTCCGTGTCTCCGTCCGTAAGCCTTTTTCCACGAGCTACAGAATCAGTGACCGGGTTGTGCATCGGTATTCTCTCTCGACGTGCGGGAAAGGCGGCCTGAGAAATCGTGATTGGCATGGCTATTCAGGCCGGCAGGCAAGTGTCATGCAGGAACGAGGAATGTGAAGACTTGTGGCTTCGCTAGTGACACTCGCCTTGCAGCTGGCCGCGGGGCTCCAGACGTCGACCAGCACGCATCTCGCTCGTTCTTGTCATCTCCTGCTGGCAGGATGGAGGGTGTCTGGTTCCAAGGAAGGGAAATCGATAAGTGATACCCAAACCAGCTCTCCTGTCATTGACTGGACAGCGGGGAACGACTTGTGGCTCGGCGTTGAAACGTCAGCGAGCACGGGCCCTCCTTTTCGGTAAGGGCCGAAGTCCAACTTGGCAGGCGGGGAGAATTACCCCCAGCGCGGAGACCAGGAGGGGAACGCAAGGGATATTTGCATCTTGACTCTGGATCAGAACGATAATGCACAGCCCAGAGTAAGCAACCTGTTGGCGGCGCTTCGCCGACATGGACCGATCAGAGTTGGACTGACGCGATAGTGATCTCTAAATCTCCGGCTCCTTTGCTGGGTTGCACGAATGTCGGCATTGGGTGACGGCCCATTGCTGCGAACGCCGTTTTCCTCTTCCGCTGTGGCATTGGCCGGATCGCGGTGCCTTGCAGCGTCACACCGGAGTTGGTAGCCTTGGAAGCCTCCTAGAAAGGCCCGCTGCGAACTTTGGTAGCCGGCAGAGCCAATCACTGCCGTCCACGACAAGACGGGCCACTGTTTCAGGAACGCCCTTCTGTCATCCAGTCAGCTTTGCCTGCTCAATCGAGACTGGATTCCGACCAGGAAGATCCTGTATCGCGAACCGGGAAGCCTTCCAGACTCGCGAATGCAGCAAGTCGACCGATGCTTTGCTTCCAGGCTTCCGTCGTCAGCTTCGCCGCTGAGAAGGATTGCTGAGAAAGCCGCTCACCGCTGTCGGAGAGGCTCTGTCGACAGCTTTGAAACACCGCCATTCCAGCTCAACCGGCGGACTTGGGCAGATGCGGCGTCTGCAGCACAGGATGCTGGGCCTGGAGCAGTCGTTCACCAGCCCCCCTTTTTGACAGCTTCCCGTAGCCGAGAGCCGGCGGCGGCCACTATTGGCGGCGACGACGCTCTATCGACACGCTTGCCCGAGCGCATCAGCTATGCCTTGGAGCCTCGGCCGTGGAGTATACTCGCTGAGCGATTTGCACACTATGATCTTCTTGAAGCTGTCTCCACGTTCATGCTCCGTGCTGTGGGTAAAGAGGAAGCGACTCGGCGGGCGGTGGGGCGGCGATCCCCCTCCTTCACAGAGCCCCTCCTTGTCTGACAGCCCCTTGCGCTGTCCAGCGCCCGGACCAGGGCGTCCGCTAACTAACCCATGTGGCGTTGGCGAGTACCTGCGTACCCTCCCCCCCTGGTCCCGGCCAAGCTTTTTGCTCTTTCTGTCATGGCCGATCGCAGCAGCAGCAGCCATCGTCTCTGCCGGCCAACCACACTCTTCTCCAGCTGCAACCACTACAGCAGACCAGCAATTTGGGCGCCGTGCAGTAGCGGAGCAAACACTACCTGTTGACGGCGGCATGGTGTGCTTGGGTCCCGCTCTTCTTAGCAGCCGTCCCGGGGCCCTTGTCGGTGCTCGAGCACACTATGTTGTATATTATCTCGCGGGCTCCTCGTGCCTTCGATTTCTTCCTCTGAGCTCGGTAGCTTGGCCACCCGTTTTTCCTGGTGTCCAGCCCGTCCCTCGAGAGCTTCGACCCGGCGTCACGTCCCGCATATAGGCGACCGGAAGCTCAATTTCTAAGACCTTGCCGATATCGAGAGGCTTCGGCCGCCGGACTGATGACCGTCAAATACCTGGCGTCGCCTCGCCTCCGCCCAACGTAGTCCCACCACCTCCATGTTTGTCTCCCCAAAGCTTCTTTAGTTTCTCTGTCTCTGTGCTTGGCAGACCAGCCGGGGCTTGAACTGCCCGATGGCGGGCTAAGCTGCCTCCTTGCTGCTCTTGCCTCTTTGGCGAGCACGAACATGTTCTCCGTCAAGTTGCTGGTGGCAGCGGCAGTGGCAGCATGCTCTGGCGTGCTCGTCCGGCCTACCCAGGCTGTGGTGTTGGGCGCCCGCCAGGATCTTTCCGCGGACCTTCGAGGTAGGGAGAGAAACTGGGGGGGCCGGCCGGCACCACCGTGGGTTCCGCATATACCGCCGATACCAGTGCTAACTCTCTGGCCTTCAGGACCTGCCCTTCCGCTCTCAGCTCTTCTCCCTAGGCCTCCACCAACCGTGACAGTGACGACTCAGCTATCGGTGACCGTCAGTGTTAGCACCAGTTCGCCGAGACTACCTCTCACCACTGATTCGGCATCTACTACTCCCTTGTCGACTCCTCTTCCGCCACCACCTCCAGGGAGTTCTCCGCCGGAAGACACGACCGCGGGATCAGGTGTGCAGACGGGAGCTGACACCCGTGTCAACGATATGCCAACCTTAACCGGGACTTCGCCTACCGCAACCGATTCGTCACGGGACACAGGGTCTCGGGACAGCAGCTCTAGTGGCACCGGAAGCAACAGGACGCTTGTTATCACTCTGAGCACCGTGCTCTCGGTTGTCGGGTTGCTCCTCATCCTCGGGACGGTATTCGCATGTAGGAAGTACCGGAAAGGTCGATTCCCCTTCGCACGCGGTGTTTCGCCCATCGACGACGACGAGATCGCCACGTGGAAGGTACCTCGGACCGAAAAGACGCCTTTGACTGGTGATGGCGCTGCTGGGGGAGTTGGGTTTGGGGCAACGGCTGGAATGGTAGCCATGGTCGGAGCTGCGGCAGGACGTCAAAGCGAGAGCGAAAGGATATCCCACTCCAAGAATCCTTCGACCAGCTCGTTCCGGAAACCGCCGAGCGTGATTGTGTATTCCAATCCGCACAGCCAAGGCTCATACCGCCAGTCGACAGAGAACTCGCCCTGGTCTTTCGTATCGCATGATTCTGGTCATGCTGTGACGCCGCCATACAAGATGAGCTTTGAGAAGGTGCTCCCACCACCGCCGGTGCAAGCCAAAGCACCCAACGCTCGGGTGGGATTGACAGACGAATCGATTCCCGGCGACGAACCGTTCGTGCCGAGCCCGAAGCGACAAACCTCACGACTTTCGAAGCTACCCCCTGGTGCATCATCACACCGTCGCCACCTTCGGACGAGGAGTTCGAGGAGTAGCACCCGAAGCTTTGGTGACTACGCATACGGCCCAGAGCTAGATTTCGCTCAACGCCACTCACACGACTATGTCCCGCGCAGCTACGGGCATTCACGAGTATACTCATCGTCATCTATCCCGCCTCGCTTGTCATTTAGCGATGAGAGCGTCTTCAGCGGCGGTCTCTCACCGCGGCCATTACTAGCCGGTCAGGAAATCGGCCGGGCCATTGGATGAGCAGCTTTTTTACTTGCACCCATTCTACTTCACTGCATTCTACACGCGCATAGGCGCCGGAGCTTGAGATGCAACGCATCGCCTACCTTTTCTTTTCTTGTGGCGGGTTTGCTGTAAGTCACCAGACAGCACTTGGCATGATGGGTAACGGGACGGATGACTGGTGACGATTGATGAGAGACGACGGATATACCCCGGATGGAATGGTTTGACGGAGGTGCATTGGCATCTGAGCCTCGAATTATTCATTGCACATGCCGTCGAGCATGTCCAGGTGGAAAGATAGACATCGACCATTTTTGAAGTCGAAAGTCTGAAGCAGTGTCCGCAAAGCGGACTTTTTTCTGTGTATCATTAGCTACATTTGTAGGCTGTATGTACTCCACACATTGCAAAGCTAGACTGTCAACAGTCCTTTTTCCTAGGGAAACAAGGTTAACCAAGGTTATGTTTGCTTTTTGGTGCCTGCATTCCGTGGTCGAATAGGATACTCCGGAGCGCCGGTCTTGAAACGCTGAGCGTCCGAGCGGACGCAGAACGGATTCGGGATGCTGCGGTTGGGGCTGACCTGGTTGTCGTGGGGGTTACTTCCGGAGTAGGCGGTCCAAAGGTGAAAGGGGGAATCTCTCCGGAGCGGTCCGTCTGAGCTCGGAGCTGTTGTGAAGGTAACGTCTGAAGTGGTTATCGGATGGTAGCCGGATGTGAGATTTTATGGGTCGGTTTCGAGAACATTGGCGATCATGGATATGTTTGGTGCCTTGCCAAGCTTGCTTATTCACTTGGTAGTAAAGCAAGACAGGGCGGAGATTTAAGGAGAGTCGTCGTATAATGGTATATCCGGTATGTGGTTAGGCAGTACCACAGCAAAGGGAGTATGAATTTACCGAGGTGGAAGTTCCGTAGAGGCCTAGAGGGGAAGTCTAGACCCATTGGCCCCACCAATTTACGCGTCCGGGGTATCGGCACCGCGCGACCTCGACGCGCCACAAATTCAAGCACTTTCCCCACACACCAACCGACCTGCTCCATACCGACATATCGAACGAACGACCGACAAGCCCGAGTTACCGCTCATGAATTAAAACAATCGCCTTCCATTGCGTATTCTCTTGATTACGCTAAACAATTTCTTTTGTCTCTCTTGCATTATCGAGATCCGAGCCCTGGACAAGGTCGTCAAGCTTGAAGGACACCACCACCAAAAAACCAAAGAATACCTTGACCCAGAGAGAGGGGGAAACGAGCAAGAGAAAAGCAGAGGGAAGGACACAAACAAACCGAAACAATGCCAGCCCGAAAAAGCGACGCAGCCCGTCGCAGCGACGTATCAGTAGCCCGCTTCGTCCTCGCCGACGAGGACACCGTCCCTAAGAACAACACCAAACCAGAAGCTTCCTCCTCCATGACGACAGACGCCGCTGCTGCCGCCGCCGCCGCCCCAAAAGCCAGCATCGAACCAACATCAACAAACACCCAGACGTCACCACACAGCAACAACAGCAGAGGAGACAAGGACAAGGACAAGGAAAGAGAGCGCGAGGAGAAGAGCCGGGAGAAAGAAAAGGAGCGGGACGTATCCGAGGCGCTGACGATCGAGGACCTCACGCTGCCCAAGTCCATCATCACGCGGCTCGCAAAGGGCGTGTTGCCGCCCAACACGCAGATCCAGGCCAATGCGATTTTGGCGCTGAGCAAGGGTGCTACTGTTTTTATTAATCACCTTGCTAATAGGTATTTCTTCCCTTTCTCCTTACCTTCTTCTTATAGGAGTGTGTGTGTGTGTGGTTTATGGGTTGATGGTTGGTGGTGATGGTGACGGTGATGGTGGTGGTGGTGATAAGTGTGTGGCTGGGCTGACAGAGACAAAAAGTGCGAATGAGTTTACCATGGGCGCAAATAAAAAGACTATCATGCCGGCTGATGTCTTTCGCGCGCTGGATGATATTGAGTATGGATTTATGCGGGAGAGGGTTGAGGCTGAGTTTGCCAGTACGTTTTTTTGTCTCCCACACTCTCCCTCTTCTTCTTTTCTTGTCTGTTGTGGTGAGGCTGACGGAAGGGGAAACAGAGTTCAACGAGATCCAGACGTCCAAACGGTCGGATTACCGGAAAAGGGTGGCGGCTATGAAGAAGGCTGGTTCTCGAGGAGAAGGATGGACTCTCAGTATGTCTGCTGAGGATGATTCGATGGCGATGTCGAACGATGGGATGGGGGATGCTAGTTTTGTTTCGTCGCGCGGGGAGGGCGGCGAGGCGCAGCAGCAGCCGAGGATGGCGAAGAAGCCGAGGATAGATTCTGCTGCTGCTGCTGCTGCTGCCGAGGGAGGGAGGATGGATGTTGATCAGGGCGAGCCCTCGGATGCGGAGACTGTGCCGGATGAGGAGGAGGAAGAAGAAGACGAGGAAGGGGAGGAGGCGGAGGAGGGGGATGAGGAGGAGGAGGATGAGGAAGAAGAAGAGAGGGAGGGGGATGAGGAGCAGGCCGGGGCGGATGAGGATGAGGCGCTTGATGATGAGGAGGATAGTGAGTGACGGAGCTGATGGTGTCGGGAGAGGATGTGGGGTTAAGCTGTGTATTTCATAGCGATGGCGTTTGGAATGAGATTTGGTATTACGGGGATAGTTGGCTGTGATTTTTGTGAGAGGGGGTTGGTCATCTGACGAGGATAATGGGTTAGACCAGCAATGAGAGGAGTCCATCCATACCCCCCAAGTGGAAACCCGAATTTGGAAAGGGGCGATGATTCGAGCGGTAGATATTTGGGACGGTACGGGTATCGACGACATCACGATCAAGCCAGACAGGAGATACACGTCCCAGAGTTCATCGCCATTATGAAAAAGAACAAAAAAAAAAAAAAAAACTGCATTTTTAAAGTGACTGTCCATCGTTGGTTGTCTAGCTATCCGCCACTGTGGACGGCGTTGGTTGGTTTAATTCTAGTCCTGAGTGACGGCCCGCTTCACTGGTGCGAGTGCCCGGCTTATACTGACGTGACAGCACCTTCTGACTGACGCTCCCTGTCTACTCCTTCCCGAGTTCCCCATCAGACAATCACATCTTTGATATGATCACAGATACAAGAAATCAACCAGCCTGGACACGCTAGTCAACGTGCAACACAGTAACAATGCCCTTAGTTAACTACCTATCCTAGCACTAGCAAGACTCCCCTCCAGCCCCTGAACTCTTACACCCACACATGCAGCACCGGCACCAACACGACACTACAAAGCATTCAAGTCCAACGGTACGCTACTCTTCAAGCCAGCACGGTACCGCTTCGGCCCGCCAACAAAATCCCGCGGCTTCGGAAACTTGTCCTCGCTGATAAACTTCCACCTGGTATCCTGAACCACGTAGCGGCCCCCAGTTGACATGGACGAGACATTGGATAGATCCCGAGTCGGGCTTGGCGTCTTGGACCCGCCTCCGTTCGGTGCAAGAGTAAAATTGCTCGGATCGAGCAACGATCGCACAGTCTGGGCCCGCGATGACGCACTAGAAGGCGTATGTGACAAAGAAGGAGGAGGAGGCGCCGGGGCCGAGGACGGCGGAGGAGGCGGTGGTGGTGCAGGTGCAGAGTGCGGTGGGCTTGGGGCTGTCGACCTTGGAGGGTGTGCGGGCGGAGGTGGAGGAGGAGGCGCCATCGTTGGGGAGGGTGCGCCGGCTGCAGATCGAAGGGCGGCTGCCTGCATTGCGATACTTTGAGAGATGCTGTTTGCCGGCGCTGATGGCGGAGGTGGAGGTGGTTGAGACCTTGCGGGAGCTGGCGGAGGACGTGGTGCCGCCGACGGCGGAGGAGGCGGAGGAGCCGGTGGGGCCGATGGTGCCGACACCGATGGGAGCGGAGGCGCGGCACCGGGTAACGGAGGCGGAACCGAAGGTACCGTTGAAGACGGCTTGCGAGAACCCGGAGGCGGAGGAGGCTTTTTCCCGATAGGCGGGGGTGGGCCCTTCATTGATGCCGAAGACATGGGCCTTGGGACGTCCGATACAGCCGTCTTCCTCAGATTCGCTATCGATGGGTGGAAAGAAGGTGAGCTTGCTGCGCCGGGTATCGATGGGCGACCAGGAATAGCGGGCGCAGCACCGGCTGGTGGTCTCGGGGCCGAGATGCTGGGCGGCTTTGGCGCCGACCGTGAGGACTCGGGATCCGAAAGATAGGAAGCATCTCGGTTGGCTGCTACGTGGTTAGTCCCTCTGGCCATTCTTCCTACAGTGCGTAACATACCACCAGTATCTACACCGGCTCCCGTTTTCCGTAGCTTCGGCATCCCACCAGCAAACAGGCCCGCCAACTGCGGCGCTGTATCCATGCTTGAAACTGCCGGTTGGTGTCTATCACTCTGGTCACTGTTGCTTCTAGCCCGAAGCCCCGGGACAGGTGGTGCAAGGCTGCTGGAAGCCTTTGGGAGACTCGGGATAGGAGGCGCGCCTCCAAGCGGGGACGGCCCCGGTCCGCCTGCACCTTTCCCGACAATCGGCGCGGATCGATCATTCGTAACGGTCTTCTTCAGGGCCTTTCCCTTGGAGATATCCGACAGCAAAGCTCCCTACTGGTGGTCAGCATGTATTTCCCCGAAAGCTGAACCGCATCCCTACTCTGCCTGGTGGTATTGCCGCCGGTCGCGCCGGGAGACTCGAAGCTCCAGGTAAGCCTCCTGGCGGGGGTGGAGGAGGCGGAGGAGGGCCGCCAGCACCAGGCATCGGGGGAGGCGGCGGCGGCGGTGGTGGTGGTGGAGGCATGGTGATGTTGGTTTGGGGAAACAGTTGGAAGCGCTTCGAGAGCGGGTTGAATGCTCGGTATGTTCCGGTGCTCTCGGGATCGCAGTTCGAAGCTGAATGCGCAAGTGGTGCTGGTCTGTAGCTTTATGTTGACAGATAAGCTGCGGCGGATAAGGCTAGTAGTGGAGGTCCGTTAGTTGCGAGAGGCGAGCTTGTGGGTTGTTGAGTTGGAGGGGAAGTGAACATTGAAACAGCCGCAGCGCTAAACGAAGCCTGGTGAGGCCGCGCGTGGAGTGCGTCACTGAGCTCCAGGGCCAGACGTGGCTCAGCTGCCAAGCCAAACCCCGGCGGGGCATTCATCAGGGGGTCAAGCCACTCAAGCCACACCACAGTCTCACTCACGGTGCTGTGGCTCTCATCTTGAAGTTTGGTTACTTGTTGGGTTTGAGATGTTTAAAGCACACAAAATTTACAGAAAAACTCTCAAAATAAATAAATAGCTCAAAGGACCACGGTTGATGCTTTGATCGTATTGACTTGGCCTCAGCAATTTGTGTGGTTTGCAGAGAAGGGGGATAGAATACTTCCGTACCAGGAGTCGACGAGTTGGGAAAAGCTCGGATTGGGGGCGGCGAGGCTGCCGAGAAGCAGCGTGGAGCGATCCAATGCAACCATCTGCACCATGGTCCCCTGTCCAAAGCCTCTTTCAACCACGCCCAACTGTTTTTCACTCTGCTCCCCTCGCGCCTCCAGCACCGCATCTGGCGTCCACTGCGTCCGCCACTCAACGTCAAGGTCGCAGCAGCAGTTGTCACCTTTGCTTCGGCCTTTTCGTTCTCCACAGTGCGCGTCAACAACCACTGCAGCCACAAACACTACAGTCATAACCACTGCAGCCAGAGGACTGCCCGTCAAAACCGACTCCCGTTGACCGCAAACACGTCGCAGTTCAGCCATTGGAAGAGAGTCGCCGGGTTTCTGGGCCCGCATCCCCAGTCAAGAGGCCACGATGCGTCATCTTTCCCCGTCCGGGTCGGGGCTGCGGCTATGCCAGCTATGCGAATTTGCAAACCGCCAACCTGTGCGCTTTGCCAAGACTCCCTTCGTCTCGCTGTACGCCGGCAGACGTTTGGCCAAGCTCCCCACCGACATCGCCCGTCGGCCAAACTCCTCACGCCTCTTTGCGACCTCGGCGCCATGTCTGAAGGCGAAACGGACTCGGGCTACACTGGCCCCCCAGAACGAGGAGCCCAGGTTCGTCGGCAGGAAGGCTGACCAGCCGGAAGGCCAACTCGGGACCGCGGACTTGGCGAAGCTTGCTACGGCCGTTGACCACCTCAAGAAGACGTTCCTGGACCATCCGGGCATTCCATCCGAGGAGGTTACGCTCATCGCCCTTCGGAATTGCGCAGACCTGGGAACCAGGCTGACGTCGGACGCCCAAGACTTGCCATCTGAAGAGCCCGAGTCATCCCACCTGCTACATCTCGATCCTGCCGGGAGCACCCAGGGATCCGGGGCCCTCAAGGCAACCCAGACCAATGCGACCCCCTCCTCCACCCGGCCACAGGATCTGGTTGGCAAAATCTCGGACGCCGCCTACGAGATCATAACCTACCCGGCTGTTGTCATCACCCCGCAGGTCCTGAGCGAGTACGTCGGCCTCCAGGCCCGTCTTGGCAAGCCAGAGTCGCTGCCGCAGGTATTGGAGCTGTACGCAACCAAGCCCAAGCCGCGTCTTGTGAATGGGTCCATCCAATACGTGGAGCAGAATCCCGACATGCCAAACAAGGCCATCGACGCATCGATCGTCGAGAAAGCTCTGGATGCCGCAATCGAGGCCCGAAACCTCGATGTTGCCGTCGGCGTCGTGGAGAGCACATACGCCACGAAAGCTTCCCGCCGCCTCCGACTGTTGTTGAAAGCGCTGCTGCCCGCGGGTGCTGTCGCTCTCACGCCTGTTCTTGTCTATCTCATCGCATCCAAGCTCGCAGTTCTTCAGAATACCATGGACCAGTATACGGCGACAAACGTGGCCTTTGCAGCCATCTTGGCGTACGTTGGATTTACCGCCACCATCGGAGCGGTAGCCGTCAGCACGGCAAACGACCAGATGAGGCGCGTGACGTGGGCGCCGGGGATCCCGCTCAGACATCGGTGGCTGAGGGAGAACGAGCGGGCCGCGTTTGACAAGATTGCGTGCGGCTTTGGGTTCTCGGAGGTTCTGCGGCACGGGGAGGAGCAAGGGGAGGAGTTCCAGCTGCTCCGAGAATTTTTATTGAGGAGAGGAATGATCCTGGACGCGGTGGAACTCATGCCGGGCATGACCTAGATTTGTTCTGCTGCTGTACAAGGTAGTAGTTGTAGGATATTATGGAGCAAAAAATGAATGGGCATTGGCAGTGCTGCTGCTTTTTTGCCCCGTGGGGATACCCTCTAAAAACACTTGGCGCCGGGTTTTTGTGTTGACTTGCTCTTGGTATCTGTCCGGGGGATCGGGGAAGATGCTTGTTTGTCTCTCCGCCTCTCCGCCTGTCTGCCGCAAGCCGTGGATGGATGCTCTTGTTTTCCCTCTTGCCAAGGTATGGGGGGTATGGGGGGCAGATGTATCATTTATCGAGCGACAGACGGTAAAACTCCAAGACCTGCTGCTGCCCAGGACGCTGGCCCACATCGACCCGTACGCTGTGCGCGCTTCCTTTTTTTTCTTTTTCTGCGGGTTTCCATGTTGGTTTATTTGCCTTCTTGGGCATGGCGAGCAAGCTGGTATAACCGGGCAATTTACAAGTCCCCAGGTCCCATTATGAGGGAGGGCAGTGTCTGTCTCTCTATCTGGGTTGGGCTTGTCAAGTTATCGGCCTTGCGATGGGTTCCGGGGATCCGGGGATCCAGCTTGTAGATGGATGGATGGGTGGATGGATGGATATCTGGACATGTATGTGTGAGTGATATGCCCTGCCCTGCCCTGCCCTGTCTATCGGTTCTCCTCTGTGTTCCGCCGCCGGCGCCTGGTTCCCCCCCGGATTTTTGAGTGATGTATGTATATGTATATGTGGTGTATATGTATATGTATATGTATGTGGATGTGGATGTAAGTTACTTGTTTCTGCGTCTGCAGCTACCCTACCTACCTTACTCTGTCACCTTCGTATACCGGAATCTCTTCTGAGCTGGTGGTATAAGGTATAAAGGCACCCCCTTTTTTTTTCTCTGTCTCTCCATCTATCCATCTCCCCTGTCCCTATTTACCTACCTACCTACCTAGGTATCCTCTTTAGTTTTCACTTCACACGCACCTGGCGTTGCAGACTCCCAACTACCTAGTCTTAGAAGTCTCTCTTCGAATTCTGTTTACTTGTTTACTTCCCCCCTTCTCTTGGGCAAAAGCTTTCAAATCCGCAGATATACGTACATACATATACGTCCCTCGAGGGTACCAATGGCCGGCGGCTTCAGCCCCATCGACGAGCAGCGGTGCATCCACTACGCCGCCTTCGCGTCCCACCTCGACAGGAAATCCTTTGACGCCATCTACTGGATTTTATTCTTTGTCAACATTTTGATCTTGTTCATCGCCTCGTGGCAGTATAGCCAGTTTGTCTTCCTCCTCTATCTCTCTCCTCTTACTAACAATATATGTAAAAAAGCGACCATGAAGCAGCAAAAGACGTCCCTCCCGGGACGCGCGAGTACAAACACCGCATGATGAACTGCATGTACCGCTGCCTCGCCTATTTTTCCGCCTCGGTCGTCTGCATCGTCATGGAGGTGTACGCGCTCCTCGCGCTGCAGTTCTGCGACGGCGAGGACCTGATGTCGCTCTTCTGGGCGACGTGGACCATGTTGCAGCTGGGATCGCTGGTGGCCATTGGGGGGATCATACTGGCTGTTTACAATAACATAAGGGGGAATAAGAATCCGTACGTTTTTTTTTTCATCCTCTCCCCAGGTGGTTTGGTTTCTCTAGGTTTCTGATGAAGGCTAACCCAAAAAAACAGACCGTGGGCATTGGCGCTGGGCACGCCTGTTCTTGTTGTTGCCGGCATCGGACACGCCTTCAACATGTCGATGCGCAAGCGTGTCGAGCGCGTGAGGGTGAGGGGACGCAGTCGGAGTCGACGACGGACTGTGTCTGTCAGTAGCAGCACGGTGAATCGGCTGGAGGGCATCATGACTAGTGATGTGCCTATTAGTCGGGAGTATGTTTTCCCTCCCCGTTCTGCAAAACCAGAATTCATCATTGTTAACAGAAATAGGGAGACCCTCCGGATGGACGACAGCGAAAAAGAAGACGCAGATTACAAGGTCGCCAAGCTGGTCGGTTTCACTCCGGACGGCGGCGTCATCATCCAGTTCGGCGAGGACCCAGGGGCTGCAATCACACCCGACAGAGGGACAGTCCTCGGCAGGGGCGAGGGCGGGCAGGTGCTCGTTGCGTTCCGGAAGAGCATGACCATCATCACCGACGGGAATGGGTATCCGATGGTTTCGGAGAAACGGGTGGCTTCGAGCTCGACGCTGAATATCCCGTCCCCGACGTCCCCTCTGACGAGACCGCCGCCGGTGGTGAGGATAGCTACGCCGCCTATGCCTAGTAGGGGTGATGATATTGTTTGATACGTTGTGGGGGGAAGGGTCCACCTCTGCATGCAGCGGACATGGAAATTTGGGCTGTGGACGCTGGGCGTGTGTGTTTGCCTTTTTTTTTTTTTGCTTTGCTTGGGAAGCGAGAGCGAAAGCCGCATTGGCATCCGTCGGGACACACTGGTGATTTCCCCTTCGGCACTGGGCGTTTTTTTGGTTGTCATTCCTTTTTTCTTGCTGAGTCGACCCTGGGGGTGTGGCGACTAGGTATCAGGGGGTGTATGGATGGAACGGAGAGGTGCATCGCATGCTGATGTGACCGAGGAGGGAGGCACGGCAGGCCGCGTTACGGGGCTTCTTGCGGTTGTTGATGACCGAGGACATACATGCATGGTTTCTTGGATCTTCGGGGAGTCATATGGGATGCCGCTCCTTGATTATCAAGCTGGAGACATGGGTCGTGGCTGGACACATACCTAGGGGTGTTGACTGTGCAGTGACACAGAGTAACTATCGGCCAGGTAGATACCATCCAAGTCAAGGACATTAACTCAACTTCTCAAGGCGTGAGATTGAGTGTGTTATCTGACTACTTCTTCAACCGTCTTGCATCTCCTCTGTCCCTTCCTTTTCCCCTTGTATTTTCCTCTGTCGTTTGAAGATGTTTGAAAAAGTCAGTGTTTACCATCTTCGAATGCTCGAATGCACATGTCGTCACATATCCAACGGAAGATAAAATTTCCACACCAATCGGCATGTTTCAGCCCAGAGTGACATGGAAACTCGAGCCGTGTCTTCGGTTACATCGGTAGCTTCGAGCTTAAATTCTGGCTTAAAATCTAGCGTCCCGGCAAGGGGTGTTACCTTACCAAGAACACACCAAGCCGGCTGCTTGGGTACGAACACCGTGGTTTGCGGACACTGATGAATTCGATGAAGCAAATTTGCATATCTGCATGTATATCTTGCATCTCGGATGTGGAGCTGTCGTTCTGGAATCGGAAGGAGGAAGAGAACGGAGGAAGGGGAAGAAGGGAGGGGTGGGATTGGTTGTTCAATATTCCTGGAGGCGGAATAATCAGCCAGCCGACTGCTCACGGCGGGATCTGGTAAGATCGTAAAGGCCCCCCAAATCGGCGTCATCATCAAGAGGAAGTGACGACAAAAGTCCCCTGTGTCGAGAGAGATCGAGAGGGTGATCTGTACTTGGCTGGACTTGGCCATCCTTGGCCACGGTACTCGCTTCTTCCTCACTTCCTGTCCTCAATATTCGTGAGTGGTGGTGTCCATGGGCGGAAGTTGAAATACACCCGGCCTGTTCTAGCCCATCATATCCACATTCAACAGAAAGGAAATGATGAGAGGAGGGTTGGGAAGGTGAACACCAACAATGTGGGATTTATATACCCAGGAAAGCGAGCAGAAAATAGAAAAAATCCCAGTACCCTGGTTTCCATGCAAGAATCATGCGATAGTCGTCTCGAGAGGGCTGAGAGGGCTGACCATCGCGAATCCCCTTTTCCCCTTCTCCGCGGACAGCACAAAAATCATCGTAAAGTTCTAGATGCGCATCTTCGTTCTTTCCTCTCGGCCGGCCGCATCCGAACGCGAATCTTGGTTACGTGTCAGCCAAGCTGTGTCCAAGACAACAGGAACACGGCCAGCCTCTCTCCTTCCGGCTTGGGAGTTTGAACAACACCTCAGTACCACATGTAGAAATTGTGGGTCAGCTTCGGCATTTCTCTCACTTGCTCATTCAAGGGACCTCAAGAGTGTTCAACAATTGTTTTCTTTGGTTCCACTACCTTCACCGCTGTCTCCGCCTTTTGCAGTCTTTACCTTGTCCAATACAAACAAGCTTAGACTTGTCCTTTCTGTTGGGTGTTTGCCCGTCCTTCGGCTCTGTAGGCTGGCGACTCCGTGAGCCGCCCTTGGCAAAGTTCAACGCTGCGGAAGCGGGAAACAAAAGAAAACAAGCAATTTCGACGACGTCGCTCGCCTCTTTTTCCTTTTCCTCACTGCAGCCTCCCGGCTCGGCCGACCTGGAGAATCTCCCCCGTCGGCCTATCGTCACTGCGCAGCACCGGCCAAGAGCTGCCGTCCCCCTTGACCAGTGTCACTTCGAGCTTGGTGCCCAGGATCTTGAAGCTTGATTTCTCCGTGTCGATGGGTCCAAACAGCGGCACTTCGGTCTTGTAGCGCTTGGGGACGGGGGCGTCTGTCGTCGGCAGATCGAGAACTAGTTGTTGAGGCTGGAACTCGACCTTGGCCGTCGCTTTGTCGATCTTCTTTAGGAAGAACGATGCGATCACCGACATGGGTGTTTGGTAGAAATCATTCCTGTGGGTCAGCGTGTCAGTTGGGCCTCGACGTAATGAAGTCGATAACAAACATCTCTGAGGCTTCCGTGTGCCATCAAGGTGCCCACAGACACAGCCAGCCTTGGCCTGCTTGGCTGCGGAACATCTCGAGATAGGGGGCCATGTGTAAGGGGTACAGTGGGAACCACAACAGCTGGACTTACCTGACTGTCTCAAGCAGCTCCTCGCCTTCGCTGTTCTTGCTCTGGGCCGCCGCAGCATCCTTCTTCCCGCTCCCCACAAACAAATGCCGGTTCTTGGTCTTACAACCTTCTATCTTCATGAATTGGTCAAACTCCAAGACCCGGCGCTTGCAGCACGAGTAACCCTTGCTCCCTTCGTGAAAGATGGGCACGCCGGGGTGATGCACACACTCCTCCACCTCCCGACTCGACCCTGCCTTGTAGACTGCCCCACAGCCCTTCCGTCTGCACATGCGGCCATCTGGGATCTCGATGCCCTCCTCGTCGTCTTCTGACTCTGCTGGCGGAGGCGGCGGGGTCGGCGCACTCTGCGGAGCAGCAACGGGCATGCGCGGGGGCGCCGGAGCCAGGTTAGTGGTGGCGGCTTGTAGTAGCGCCGGGTCCGGCGCTTCTTTCTTTTCAATCTTGGGCGGCAAATCGGTAGTGCTGTGCTTTCCCTCCGTGCACGGCTCTATGCTCATGAATTCCTCAAACGTGAGGACACGAGGCTTACAACACTTCCAACCTGTGGCGCTTCGTCAGCTCTGCTTCGCTCAGCGCAATACACTGGGCGAGAGTCAGACAGTGCATTGGGTCTCCATACCTTTCTGGCCCTCATGAAAGACAGGCGGCCCTGGGTGGTAGCGACAGACCTCGTCGGGATCGGTATACTCCTTGCCACAACCCTGGTGAACACACTTTTGTGCCATTGCAGCGGCCGAGACAGGCGAAACCCGAAATTGGCGGTAGTGGGTATGTAGGGTGAAGCGGTGCTGTCAACGATTCCGACTAGACTACCGTAAGTCTACAATTAAAGTAACTTTCAATGTAGGACGGAGGCGGGTGTGTGAGCGGGCGGTGTCAAAATAGTCGGGCCCAGCCGATCTTGTAGAAGCTTCTGTCAAAATCCGTTGGAGCTTCCACTCGTGGCAGGGGCCGTTGGCAGCTGCTCTCACCGCGGAGCTGACTGGAGGTGGGGGCGGGGTAATTCAGCCCGTCGCGAACGCACTGATGCAGACGCGACTTTGGCGCGTGGCAGGCTGGCAGCTGCCGGCCCCTGGGTTGGCTCGCTATGACTAATGCCTTCTTATTCCGTAGAGTTTGCTCCAAAGCTGAAGTCGACAGCTGAAGCTTGATTGAGCCGCGCCTACACCTTGTTTCAACTTCGGCTCAAGATGCGTGCCACCAGTCGGCTGCTGGAATCCGTGAGGGTCACTCTCTTCACGCGCGACCACTGCGGTCTCTGCGCAAAGGCCAAGAGGGAGCTCGCCCAGGCCTGGGCGCAGCGCCCATTTGATTTCAATGCCGTCAACATTATGAGACCGGAAGCCAAAGGCTGGCGGGACAACTACGAGTTCGACATCCCTGTGGTAGGTCCAACTTTTTTATCCAGAAATCTCACGCACTCAACAACGACAGATCCATATCAGCAAGTCTGTAGACCCACCCGAGGACCCTAACAAGTCCTCCCAAGCCGTCAAATTGATGCATTCGTTTACCCACGAAGACGTCCTCGCCAAGATCGACGACGTCGAGAGAAAATGAGACGCCATGCTCCCGGACCCCTAGTTCCCTGTTACACCTCGAATGTGCTCAATCATCTCAGCGGTACGTAGCGGCATGCTCAGCTTCCATTACATGTCCGTACTGCGAGCTGACGACTGAGAAAGATAAACTCCCGTTTACGCGCGGGCAGCTGATGGAAGCACAGCCGTGCCTAGATCCATATATCCACTTTCAATATGAAGCCGCCTTCTGATAGTCCCCCTTGCCCTGCGCGATTGAGAGTGACTCAGCCATCACGGCGCCCAACGCTGTGTAATCGGTGGCTACACTGATCATGTGAAACCCAGCCTCCGCATACTTTCTCGCTTGCTCCCCGCCGGTGCAGAAGATGCCGCATTTCTTCCCTGCCGCCACGGCGGCCCGCAAGACCCGGGTGATGGCCTCGTCAAGCTCAACATCTATCCTGCCCTCGATGATGGGATGGCCGATGTTGTTTCCGAGGTCGAACGGACCAACGAAGAGCACGTCGACGAGCGGTGCTATTTCCTCCACCGAATCCAACGCCTCCTGGGTCTCGATCTGTACCATGGTCAAGAGGCTCTCGTTCGCTTGCTGGAGGTATTCAGTGAAGCTCGGCACCGGCTGGAAGTTCTGCGGCGCTATGGGGGAGCCGAAACCCCGTCGACCGAGGGGCGGAAACTTGGAGGCGGCCACGACGTCCCGGACTTGATCAACCGTCCGAATCAAGGGGACCAATATCTAGCGCATGTCAGCGACGTATCCGTGTCACCCAAGAGACGGGTAGCTGACTCCATGGGCACCGCTGTCAAGCGCACCTGTTATTGCCATCAGCAACTGCCGGCCATTTCGGGACTGGGGCTGTCGAGAACTGCTCACGTTTCACCATCCAAGGTTGAAGGTCCGGTATCCGCACGATTGGCGACACGCCGAGAGCAGCAATTGCGGGGACGGCCTCGTGCATAGCAGCATCTAAAGATGGTCATCTAAGCTGGCTGGGCTCTCATGGTACCGGGACGAGCGTCTGGGAGGTCGCCGTCGGCCACATTCCGGGCGTTTCCTACCGTCAATGTTTCCGTGTTCGCAGTCCACCATGACCCAGTCGACACCATCCGTCCTGGCGAGGATTCTCGACACGTTGCTGCCGGGTATCATCTGCCACAGACCCATTGAGGGGCGCTGGCCCTCCCGGAAGACCTGGGCGAGGCGATTGGACCTCAACATGTTGGCATTCGCGCTCATGGTGGATTGGAACCGAGGACCGGTGACGAGGGGACCAAGCTGCTTAGGATGTTGGAGCTTGCGACTGATCGCGACAGTCCTTTGTAGCTTGGCCCCGACTCTTACTACGGACCGGCTCATGCTGATCTCGCGCCGAGACACACCGAAATTTGGAGCTGCCCCCAGCTAAACAGAGCTAGAGGCCGATTTCGCAGCTAGATCAAAGCCCTGCAAGTTTTGTTGATCCTGGACCACGCCATCGACGCTGAACGATTGGGGGTTTGTGTTGGGAGAGATCCCCCACTGAGTGCATGGGGTTGAGCGGGGTCGGCGTCGCGGGGAAGCTGAACACGGCTCGGGTGGCTGACGAACCTTCATCGGCCCCGCCCGGACGACTCTCACCGGAATCTGATTCCAACGAGGGTTGTGACAGCGAATGCTCAGGAATTCGGATCAAGATCTGGTGTCCATCTTGGGTTACATGCAGAAATTGGCCCACCCAACGTCCGGGAGCCGAGCAATCGATTATCCGCGCATTTCGGTGGCAATCAAGGCGCGGTGTCTGTCTTCTCCATTCCGACCAAGATGCCGATTTCGCTCGCAAGCTCCGCTTCCCCATATGTCAAGTGCGGCAAGCCGTGGAGACGCGGCCTTATCGGCGTTACAGCGGTGGGATTCTAGAGAAGTCCGTATCTGGCTGACCGAGATGTTGTTTCTGTTTCGCGGAAGCAACATGGAGAATCCTCCGGCCATCTGATATGGAAAAGGGGGTGTGCTCGTCGGCTCCTTCCGCTGTGGCGTTGGCTTCCGTCTGGTCAACACGGGACGTCAGATTAGCCTACCCCTGTCTCGGCACTTCCTCCATCACGAAGAGCCTCGCCGAGCCTTCCAAGACCAAATTTAGCCATCAGCACAATCTGGGGTCAATCAAAACGGTTAACTCCCGTATGGTCTAGGCACGTGTGGATCGCTAGGATGAGCAAAATCGTCATCGAGCCTGCCTGCAAGGCTCTCTGACTGTGTCGCGCACGTCTGCACGTCATGTGTGGGATATCAAATCCAAGACTTGATTCCGTCTTGCCGCTGGTGAGCTTTTATCTGGAAGCTTAAGACTAGGCCCGACGGCCCTAAGGTCTACGAGCACGTGGCTCGACGGGGGTGTCTCATTCGCAGATGCTGTTGACCAAGACTGACTGGATGAGGTCCTACATATGCTTGCTATTGCGTGTGGGGCAGGAAGTCTTGGTGTTTAGTCCAGCGGTAGCATCGAGATCTGAGGAGGGTGTTGGAGGCCTCCCAGTTGACTGTCCAAGCTCCCGTAGGCCGCAACGGAGATCGCTATGCTACTGATCATGAAACCAAGATGCTTGGAGTCTTGATAGTCGGCAATTCAGCTTTCCTGGAGTATTCTCTTGTCTGGGGCTTGCAAACATGCTGGAGATATTTCACCGTCCTCTCTATCCAAGTTTCCTCCAGGATAGACAACGTCAGGCAATGGGATTACGCCGGTTTAACCAGTCACTAGTGTGTCACCAGAACCGCTTACATTCGCAAGAAACAGCCCCCTCTATCGCAAGTCGATTCTCCCACGGCGTGTGGAATGGTCTGGCCGCTTCCTCCGAACTCCGTCGTTAGCAAAGGTGTGAAAGGCTCACGGAAAGTCTGGCCAGACTAAAAGGGAAGATATCATACCGCAGTCGTCTTCTCCCGTACAGCCCCATTGAATCCCCTTCTTTTTTTTTTTTTTGGGGGGGGGGGGGGGGGGGTGGGATATCAAATCCCTTCACTCTTTCGCCGCCCACGAATTCGAGATCGCACTTGCCAAAGGGCCTTGAGATAGTTGGAGTGGTTTATGCATCTTGCGCGCATCCGCTGTTGAGATGCGTTGCCAGCTTTGCTGAGGGAGGAGGAGCAGTCTTCATCTACCACTCGAATGCATCCACCTCTGGTCTCCTCTACCAGTCTGTGGAACGAGATCTCGACATCGGCCGCAGAAGTTATACCAGCAGGATCTGTGCCGACGAGAGTCTATCGCCGGAAAGAACGGAACGGTGGCACAACCCGTTTGTCCTGTTTTCATTGTTGTTCGAATTGACTCATCCAAGTCACACAGGTACTCGAGAATCCCGGGGCTGGTTGGTATACAAGTCTTGTTCAAGCGTTCCACTTCTGTCTCTTGCCATTGCTCCTGGTGCTGTTTTCCGGAGAAAGCAAGTAGCACGAACAATAACTAATGCAGGAACTAGTGTATATACAAGGTAGCAAAGACCCGAGGTAAATGAGATCTGCCACAAGACTGCTCTTCTGCAATTGTGATGCTGAAAGACGATCAGTTTTGGCTAACCCTGGCTGACGTTGAAAGCGAGATGGTAGGCCTTGAGGCTAAGGGCTGTGATTTCACTTGGGATTTTAGCGAATGGCACAAGTTGTCATCAGAAAGTATCTCCCTTGGTGTTAATAGACTTGAGAAGAGTGTCTTCCATACATTCTCGTGATGTATGGGTTGTGTCTTCAGGGGGTGGTAAACACAGCTTCCTCAGGGGCACGCGCTTATACCGCGTCTAGCGCTTGCGCCTTAGCGCGTGAGCACCTTGTGCAAGCTTCGATCCGCGCGCTAATCCCCCACCACACCAGCTCCACTTCTTCCAATGAACCCAATCGCAAACCGCCTTGTCCTCAACCGAAGCTCGAGGAAGCTCCTCAAGGCAGTGCCGATTTGCCCAAACTTCTTTTTCAGTATTCTAAGTGAGAGAGCACACCTTGACGCGTCGAAATCCCCGATCCAACCTCCTTGAGCCGTATAGGACAAGTTTCCCCGAGCTACCTGTGGTTTTCGACCGCCAAAACTACCCGGTAATTCCTTGGGACACTTTTTCTCACGCCGACGACATTGCGACAAGCTAGCGCGCCGTACTGCGCCAGGCCAGTACCTCTTCACCTAGACCCTTTCATCTCTGAGCTCGAGCTCGACGATATCGAACAAGCCTCCTGCTACTTGCGCTGCCGCGTCTGGGACTACCGGCTCACCGGCGCAGGTTCCCGCGTGATTGTTGGTGATTGAGAGAGAGAGCACACCTCCGCCGTCAGAACAAGCCAAGCGCCGGCAAGATGTCTCTGAACGCATATGTTGGGAGTAAGTTCCTTTTCCCCCCTCAGGCCGGAGGGAGGGTGTGGTGTATATATGCATAGTCTTGTAACTAACTGTACACAGAAAAGGTCTGCATCATCACAACCGACGGGCGGAACCTTGTGGGAAACCTAGCCTCCTATGATAACACTACCAACCTGGTGAGTGAATCATAGTCAAGTCCCTCACCTTTATTCGCAGTGTTAAACTGATCATGGTTGTTGCCTCCGACAGGTCCTCTCAGGAACGATAGAGCGCGTCATCCGCAGCGTCGAGGACGGCGAGCCGTCGGCCGAGATCCCCCATGGCCTGTACATCATCCGCGGCGAAAATGTCTGTCTGGTCGGTCTTGTTGACGAGGCGCTCGACGCCAGTATAAACTGGACAGAGGTGAAAGGCGCGCCGATCGGAACTACCAAGCACTAGTCGGCTGGATTGGGTGTGGATGCCTAACTACGATGGTTGGCAGATGCCGGTAGCGGCCTGACTGGATTACTGTGACGGAGATACACTTTTTCCTGGGATGAAACGGTTGACTCGATGGGTATGCTTTTTCACGGCTCACTTGTTCTTATCCCGAAGCTCTTGCTGACACTGTAAAGAGATTGTCTACTCCCTCTGAAGCAACGGCATCCCCCCAAATGAGAGCTATTTAGTCAAACAGCCGCTTGACCAAAACGTCCGCAAAGAGGTCAACACCGGGAGACTCGACGATCCTGTTGATCCTGTTCCCCTTTCTCACGCTGAGCCAGCCCATGGTGTCACCCGGTACTTCGTCCAACGTGAGGGAATCCATAGGGTCTTGGGGCTGCGTCTGGAGTCGTGTGTCCGTCTCGCCTGGCTTTGCGCGGATGCGGCGATCGACAACGTGCATACCTCTGGTCCATTGTCCGCACGTTTCGATCCTGATGTCCTCGGGTTTCGGCACTGGCTTCCATGCCGCGTTATCCCGAGTCAACATGTACCATATGCAGAGCGGATCGTGGAGCGAGAGACCCGGCTCACTTCCGTCTCCGAGCATCGACTCAATTTTGTTGAAAGTTCCGTTCATGAAGGTGTCGGTCCAGTTGGCTAGAGGGCTGCCGGCCTCCTTGAGAGGCCTGATCTTCTCGTTAAAGTAGGTCTTCCGGAGCTCGTGAGGAGTGGTGATGTCCAGGGGGAAAAGGGTCAACTTGAGCTGTCGCGACAGTTTGGCCGGATAAGCGGGGAGGACTGATTTGCCGTGGATAGTTGGCGGCATGGTTGACGCCGGTGTGGGGGACGTCAAGGCGAAGACTCTAGCGGCGGCAACAGCATCTGCATAGCAGTTAAATTCAGCGCACGGCGTGATATTGCCCTCTAGGGCTACAGCGCCTCCCATGACGACCAGCTCTTTGACCCGCAGAAATGTCTCGGGATCTTCTGCCGCCGCCAATGCCACGTTGGTCAGCGGGCCAATGGCGACGATCGTGATGGTATCCTTGGGTTCCTCTTCAAGGATGCGAAGGATTTCCTTGTGTGCCGCAAATTTGCTAGGAGTGAAGTATGACGAATAAGACGGCGGCTCAGCGGAGGCGGCCGGGTCACTGTCGCCATCGGTAAACAACGCGAGCCATGTATCTGCGGGAGACAGATTGGGATGCTGTATCAAGGTTAGAGACGAGAAGGGACGAGAAGGATGAACCCGCAGTCACTTACTGCCTCGTGGACACCATGTAGACCGTCGGCGCCGTCTAGGTTTCTAGGTCAATCAACTATATCTCTGAGAGAATTTCATGGCCTTACGGAAATGGTCTGCCATCAAGAGCTCATCTTCGAGTGGGTGCTCGGCTCCCACGGCAACCACGGGCTTGAAAGCACGAAGGGCTCCGTAGGAACTCTTCCTGCCCGTTGACTCCCGCCAGGCCATTTCTTTCTCCAGCACATGGAATAATGCAACGACATTGCGGAGGCAGCTGCGGGAGTGTCAGAACGGCAGTTTCCCAGAGGGAACTTGACAGACCTCTGCAGTTCCACATTGCCGTATGTCACGGAGATCATGGCAACCTCGAGCTCTTCGGGCGAAGCACTCAGCGCCAGCAGCAAAGCCAGTACGTCATCGACACCTTTTCAGTGTCAGTACGGACGCCATCGAGACACGGGTTCTTCAGTTTTCCTACCCGGGTCGGTGTCGATGATAATGCGATTCTTAGGCGCCATGATGTCGATTGGGTCTCAACCAGGGGATTTTGGGCTGAGATGTGCAAATGACGAGAGATTACGGAGCTAGCAGAGGAAAAAACACTTTAGATGCAGCATAGATCTCTTTATGCGAAAGACTTATTCAGTCCAGACAAACCGTCCGTTCTTTCCGCTGATGATCGGGCTGCCCCTCTTACGGCCAACATTTACCAAGACATACCTTCCCGAATGGCACTGAGATAAGGCCGATGTTCTGCCGCTAGAAGCCTGCTAGAGGCTACAGCTAGTTAGTACAGCTCCTCCTCGGCGGCTTCCGACACCGGGGCACTTTCGCAGGCAATCCGAGACAAATCGGCCGATAAGGGCGGAGCCGTGACACCAGTTCATGACGGGCACATTTAGCTGCGGATTTATACAGCATGCGTCTTCTCCTAGGTGCTGCACATACGCGCGAGGTCTTGCACAGTCCTGAGTTAGTCGTACCTGAAAAATGTGGCTATTTCCGGCCTAGTGGTAGCAAGACCTGGGTGTTGCTTAAATTTCACACTCGTATTCTCTCCTGAGGCATTTGAAACTGAACATCTCTGCTACCTTCCCACCAGCGCTTCAGCAAACCACCCGGCTGTAACACGGCCATTTTGTGTTCCATCACAAGGCCATCCAACGAGCCGTTCAGGTGGTTCAAGGAGGGGCAGCAATTCTGCAAAACTCGTCTCCAGCCGAAGCTGAACCCCTGGCAGGTCACGTGAAAGGCTACGGCCAAGCCGCATCGCAGGGGTTGACCTGTGCGTGAGTGGTCGGCACCTTTCTCCGGTGCGATCGACTGGGGGCGACAGCCGAAGTTCTGAGAGAACACCTTGCACCTGCCGCCGAGGGTGTGCTCGTCAAAATAACTTCGCAGCCAAGCTTGCAGCCTTTTTCCTCTCCATCCCCCATCGCCCACTGACCACCAACCACACTCTCTTTAATAAACTGGTCTGCCCATCCTCCCGCCATCCTCCAAGCCAACGACGTCGAATCAAGTTCTACACACTCTGCCACGTTTGGCTTGGAAGCCTCGACGCAATTGTGCGGCGAACGTAGTCTGCAATTGCCTCTCGACACATCCTCCCAACCATTGCTGCCGTGTCGAATCCAGCATACTGGCCGCACGCTACGCCGGCAAACGCTCAATTGGCCACGCTGCTGTGCTGAGAGCACCTCCTTCCTGTCGGCGACGCATCGACCTACATTTCTAGGCCGCGCCCCGGAGGCACATCAACCTCCGCCTCATCCATCATGGGTATCTCCATGTCCACCCTCCTCGGCTGGGCCGTCGTATCCGCCATCGCCGGTTACTACATCGTCAGCAGCCGCCAGAGAAAGCGGGGCCGAAGCATCAAGGCGGCACCTTCTCAGGCCCCGAAGCTCGAGGACAGGCACACCGGTCAAAATCGCAAGGATCCAAAGGAGAAGGCCAAGCGCCAACGAGTAGAAGCCTTCAGCAAGGACGTTGAAGAGCCTGTCAAAGCGGCAGCACAGCCCAAGCCGCGGGCAACGAAACCGGCTCCGAACCCCGCGCACACACCCGACTATAGCACCGACGATGGTGTGGACAACCGCGAGTTCGCCCGTCAGCTGGCGAGCGTCAAGCAAGGCACGAGCCTGAACGCTCCGAAGAAGGACGAGAAGCGTCAGAAGTCGGTCAAGCAGTCGCGTGCTCGCACGATTGACGAGCCAGCTGGGGACAACAAGGTTTCGGCCCCATCTTCGACGGCCGGCGCGGATGCCGATGACGACGAGTCCCCCGTGGCCTCCCCCGAGGTGAAGGCCGCCGATTCGGGCGACGTCACCGACATGCTGGAGCCCAAGGCTCCCGGCCCCTCTGTCCTCCGTCTCACCGGTACCGACAGCGTCAAGCAGAAGGAGAAGAAGGCCAAGGCGCCCGAGAAGGTCGAAACGAAGAAGCAGCGCCAGAACCGTCAGAAGAACGAGGCGGCCAAGGCTCTCCGTGAGGAGACTGAGCAGCAGAGGCAGGTTGCCCTGGAAGCCCAGAGAAGAGCGGCCCGCATTGCTGAAGGCCGAGCTGCCAAGGACGGCTCTAGCTTTATGGCCTCGCAAGCTCAGCCGTCTGTCTGGTTAAGCAATGGCGCTAACGGTGCCCCGAGCAGTCCCGTCAACGGCGGTACCGTCCAGCTTCTCGACACGTTCGATACTGGCAGCCAGAGCGACACGCCGGCGCCCAAGGCTACCCCGCAGACATCCAACAAAGACGAGACCTGGATGGCATCACTTCCTTCCGAGGAAGAACAGATGGAGATTCTTCGCGGAGAAGAGGCGTGGAGCACCGTTACGACGAAGAAGTCGAACAAGTCAAAGAAGAAGGAGCCTACCAGCGAGAAGCTGGTCGAGCCTGAGTCGGCGGCTACCCAGACCCAACCGGCTGCGCCACAACCCGCCGTCGCCAAACCGCAAAAGGCGACCACCAACGGAAACACCAAGACGGCGAGGTCTTTTACTCAGCAGTCGTCCTTTGCGGCGCTGAGCCGAGGCGAGCCCGAGGTGGAGGTTGAATGGGAGGTCTAGCCGGCCGACTCACGCCAGCTGTCACCGCCTTGCTACAGATATTGTGGTACGCGGCGGTAATCGCGAGTGGTCAGGTCTCTGCGCAGTACCTCGTCTTTTCCTTTACGATTTCATGGAGAGCACCCTGATGTGCAGTATTCCACCGGCGCCCTGTTTGTCATCTTGACCATTCCCGTACAAAGCGAGTTTCTACTATGGGCTGGGCAAGGAGTTTTACGTTTGTACATGTACATTACCGCTGGGAAAAGCCTCTGGGGCAGCCATCGACCTTGTCCTTTTTGTCTTTGTTTCTTTTTATTATATCGCGGATGTTCGTCTGCGTGTTGCCGGCGATGCTTGGATCAGACGAGGAACCCGCGAGAGAAAACGGCCGGCTACATGGCCATGGAAAAGGGGTATTCGGGGGTGGTCAACCTGATATGGTTCGGTCGGGAAGATAGTTGTGGCATCAGCTTGCTTGAGAAAACTGATAGCTTGTAGACTCAGCGAATCAACGAGAAAGCATAAAGCATGAGCTGTTTAGAAGTGACTTTGCGGTATGCCTTGGGATTATGAGGCGATGTTGAAAGAGGGTGTGGAGTTGGAGGCGCTGCAGACGAAGGATTGCGAAACGTGGCGATGTGTCTTGCAGGAGGCGCTCAACCAGAACGCCAAGCCCGTCGATCATTGCGGGGAAGGTTGTGGTGTTCCCTGTTTGACGTTTTTCGTGTGCTCCAGCAGGCGGGTAAAGATCGTCGTCCCGGCGTGCCCGGCGCGCCCGGTTCAGGGTGGTCCATTTAATCTTGGGCCCTTATTTCTGCTACGTAGTGTACACTAGAAATTCGTGAAGCCCTAGAACTACTGGAGCTATGGTGAATTAAGGGAATTTGGAATATGGAATATGGCACAGGCAGAGAGGCACAGGCATGATTTACCGGTAGATAGATAGGTATCTCGTAGCCGGGTATTTTCATTCCATGGAGGATACTTTAGGTTTTTTGATCCTTGGGGAGGGGAGGGAGCGAGGGGGGGGAGGGAGGGGGTGTGGTTGATATTGCGCTCAGTGGTCTTGGGATTGGGAATTCATGTTCTATTGCTTAGTGGAAAAAGATGGGACTGGGAGGTTGTTAGGTCTGCACAGTTGGGCTCGTTTTCTTTTGCCTACGAGATTTCTCTTCCCGAGAAGACACAACATTGTCGGTCGGTGTTGGTTTATTCAACACAGTCTACATTGCCCGACCCCGACTTCAACCCCGATCCCGCGACATGTGGAATTGTTTTCTTTCCATTCCACGGGCACCGAGCGGGTTATGTGATTCGTTGGCCATTTTTGGGGGTGCGTTGTTGTGTGAAGATGGTCTAATGCAAAGGGAAGCAAGTACTATTCTGATCAAATCGGTTCGGTTCGGCTGGTGTGTACACTACATACATTAGGAGGAGCAGGAGGATGGATGAGGTGGAGGTGGAGGGGTTTGTGTGAGGTTGTATGCATGCACGAGATGCGGTTTTATTCGCAAGCTCGTTCGTTGGGTGTATACGTGTATTCTGCTGGTAGATACATAAGAGTTGTGCCCCCGGATGCCAAGGTGCCAACCCGGGATATCGGGTATGGGGGAACTTGGAAGAATGGATAATAATGGATCGGTTTTAAGGGGCCCCTGTATGTAGGGACAGCAGTTTTCCCGTGTTTTTGGGAACGACAGCATGCCTCGCTAGGATCAGGTACGGAGGAGAGAAGGAATGGTCTTGATAGCAGTCCAGGTGGGTTGTTGGTTGGTAGAGGATCTCTCGACCTGCTGGAAACAGCAAGTTCCTAGCGGGGAGAGACTACGAGTTTTTCGACCCCACGAGCAGCAATCCCAACCGTTTACCTGGCAGTGTCGTTGTGGTTGCAATGGATGCATCCCAACAAGGGGTCCTACTGCTACCCTCGCTACAACCGTGACGACGGACACATGCGTGGTTGGTTCGTTGGTCAACTCTTATGTGGCAATAGAGATGCAGCAGTCCAGATATGCAGTGGCCAAAAAAGTGCCTGCTTTCAGCATCCTGCATTTGCATGTGTGTGCCCTCGCGCATCCCGCAAACGTGGGAGTTCTTCGTTCCTAGGGGTTCGAACGAACGGGATGGTGTGCCGTCCGGTGTGTGTGGAAGCGGAAGAAATCGAGTGGGAGAGCGAGGGGTTTCGTACCCCTCTCTAACACCCCCCTGTCTGGGCGCCGCTGCTGCGCTCCTCCCTCGCGCAGTCCAGACAGGCAGTCGGGAAGTTTTGGTCGCCTTTCCCACGTCGACGGGTTTGGGGGCTTTGTAACCACACCCCCCTTGTCCCTTGTCCGAGGGGGGCGCTGTCAAGCGTAAATTCCCTTTTCCAGCAATGCGTTCGTTGTACAGCAGAATGCATCTGGCATACATAACTAGGTAGGGGTACTGGGTTGCTGTAGAATTGCTTGCCCATTCCAGACCAGATCCGACCGCAATCTCTCCCCCCCCTTCCTTTCCCCGAAGTGTTTTGAATTCCGTTTTGTTTCTTCTCTCCCCCCGCCTTCTCCCCCACGAAACGACTTTCGCTTTTCGACTTGTGCAAACCACCACCTGTGGTCTCTTTTCTAGCGGCTCCATCCTGAACCCCACGGTCCCGTTTCTCGAACGCACCCCAGATCGTCGGGCCCGGCCAATTCTCCGCCATCGACGCCGGCAGCATCTACTAACGACGCCGTTGAACTATTTTTGATCATTGCGTCCTCGAAGTTGTGCTAGAGAGCCCCGCCGGTTTTTTCAACGTCTTACTAACGCGGTTGCCCCCCCCCGAATTTCCTCACCTTCGGACCGATACCTTTCCCAACCTCGATTTGACCTTGACCTCTGGTGTTTCGCACGAACCGAACGACCGATTCCGAAGATAGTGTGCCAATTCGACTCTCGTTTCGTCATTTCGACAATTGCCAACGGGCGACGTAGCCACGTGCTCCCATGGTCAGCTTACGGCTGTGCCTAAGTCTCGCCCTGTCGGCCACCTCCAATCGCCACGTCAGCTACACGTCCTCGCAGCCCAAGAACAACATCTGCTGGCCATAGGCCCGCAGTTCACATATGCGCACTATAAGGCGGGGACGCCGAGGCACAAGACACTGAAACGCCCGGTATCCCATGCACCAAAGGCTGGAATCAGCCACGGAGAAGAATGTCGTTCTGCGTCGCCGTTCAGTCGGCCATATTCTACTTTGTCGCATGTACGCCATGTAACAAGGTCCTGCATCGCCGCAAGGCGAAGATAAAGGCCAAGAAAGAGAAGGAGGAAAAGGCACGTGTGATACTGGAACAACCGCATCTGTACCAACATCCGGACCCGTTCCACACCAACCCCTTCTGGGCCGAGGAGATACGGATGGGACCTAGTTTGCAGCCCAAGAAGAAGGGAGGAAATTCCAAGTCCGCAAGCCAGCGAGGCCTGGCCAACCCGAGTCAGGATCTATCGCATACAGGAACCGAAAGTACCATTGCGATCAGCCCAGCGACGACTTCTGCGAATGCGGTACCCAAACCCACCATCCCACCCTCCCCGGCAGCGGCGGGGATAGGGAGCTCCCCGACGATAGTGCAGGAGGAGGATACGAGTGCGACGTTGAGCAAGACGGCCTCCGTGTCGACCGGCGATGGGTGGAACTACAAGCGATACCAGCGCGAGGACGAGGAACTATGGGGCTTGGAGTTTTCCAAAACCGGCCAGAAACTCATGGACGCGATTAAGCAAGCTGGCACGACGGCCGGGCGGTTTGTGGAATCCAAGTTGGGGATAGAAAAACAGGTGACGGAGGAGGACCGCTACAATTTTTACTTCTCGCCAAGAAACCCGCCGGTCAACGACTACCACCCGCCCGTGGTCAGCAGCAAGCCCACCCATCCGGATGCCCTTCGGTGGATGTTGCAGCCACCACCGCCAGCAAAGGTGATGGAAGGCAAGGTTCCTGTCAGTAGGACAGGCAGTATGATGAGCGTGGGATCTAGAAGAGCTGGTGTCTCGGATGGGATACCTATGGGAAGATTGGTAGGGGAGAGGGCACTCGAGGCTAAGATCCGGAATGGAGAGACCCCTCATGAAGAGGGTGGGGAGCTTTATTCAGCGACTTCGTCAGTACGCAGGGTGCGGCCGAGAAGGACGACGACATCTACGACGCGGACAGCAAGCCGTCGAACAACCGGCAGCTATAGTCTGTCTACCGAATCGGAGGACTCTGAGGAAGATGTTGCCCGGATCAAGGCGTGGCGCCAAAGCCGACGGGCGATGGCGACGCCCGACATCGGGTCGGAGGATTCTTCCGCGGACGAGGGCATGGGGAAGAGTTTTGAGTCTGTCGGAAATGCCGCCCACACGAGCCATGCTGCGCAGAAGCCGAGATTACCGACGATTCCGAGTTCGGAAACGGCTGTGAAAGACACAGCTGTGAAGGAGCCACAGACTGGTGTTACCGGACCGTTAGGGCCCCTTCGCGAAGTCACCAACACATATCCTTCATCGACGGACGCAAACTAGAGAAATATGCGCCGATACAGCTCTCGGCGAAAGGCGGTCCTATGTCACATGCCCTGAAAAGCGTCACAAACCTGTTTCCCTTTTTTCTTCTCGAGAACCTTTTGAGCCCGAGGCGGCGGCAGCCTGTTTTGGCTTTTTGCATTTGCACCGGGTCCGGCATTTGGTCTGGTTGGCGGCGGTTCAATTTTTGGCGCAGGCGTTGTTGGGATGTATGCATCACGGGGAGCAAAAGGGGATCCGGCTACCTCGTTTGACACGGCACAGCACAGCATTGTCTTTTTTTCCTTGGTTTTGATCTTTTACTGTCTCATCCGAAGAGAGGGACAAAAATTTCAGCACTGTCGTTTCCAAGCATGGTTGGGGGGGGGGGGGTGGTTTAACATCAACATTGTCGGTAGATAAATAGTCTGAATCCATGTGGGTATTCTTTTGTTGATCACCTGTACTGTGACATGAAGGGAAGTGAAAACCTTGAGTCTATGCCGTAAACGCCAATATACGCCAATCATTCGTATGTCCGGGGTACAATACATCAAAGATGCAAACCGCCTTCCTCATCGTCGTCATCGTCGCCCAGACTGCGCAGCTGCTCCTCCATCCTCCGTCTCAACTCTTCGTCGCTGATGGAACCCCCGCCCGTCGTCGATGTCGTCCTCGTCCCGGTTCCGGCCCCGGCCACGCTAGTGGTATCCCTATCCATATGTACCTCCCCATTCCGAATCACACCGGTCTGGAACGTCCCATCGCTCCACGACGGGTGTTGGTGCCTCTCGTCTCCTCCTCCCCCTCCTCCATTTACTCCCACCGCATCCACCACCCCACCATTCCCCTCTTCCTCCTCTCCCTCTCCCTCTTCCTTGGTTTCTTCCACCCCCCGAAACTCAACCCAGCTCATCCCCCGCCCCTCGACCTCGGCCCGGACGAGCCGGATGCGCTCCTGCATGCGCGCAATCACCTGCTCGTTCTCGGCGATCGCGTCGACGCAGTCGGCGTCGGGCGGCGTGGTTTGGGTGAACGGGCGGAGCTGCTCGTTGGAGTAGTCTAGGTGGGCGATGCTGTTGCGGAGCTCGGCGACCTTGAGATGGAGGGAGGAGGCGGGGAGGTCTTTTAGCGCTGTTGCGAAGCGGGTTGGGGATATTGGGGTTGTTTCTGAGGACATTTTTTGTATCTGTCTGTTTCTCTTCTTTTCTCCTATTTTTCCTTCCTGTTTGTGGGCTTGTTCTACGAGTGGAAAGCTAAGGTAGTCGGTTTGTTCATGTCGTGATGTTTGTTGAAGTTGAAGTTGTTGCGTGTGGAGGGCGAGATGGAGTGGAGGGGTCTTGTTGAAGAGAGCTCTCTCCCTGTCCACTGCGGGGTGTGTCTTTGGTGGTCCCTGTGACGGGCGCGACAGGGAACGTCCCGCGGTGGATCCCGAAAAAAAACCCAATCAGAACCCCCCTCCCCCCGGTCGGCAATCTGCAAAGCTTTTGTGAATCTTTTTTTCCCGGGCTGCTGGGTTCTTCTTGCGCTTCAAAATCCGGCAAGCCACCACTCGAGTAAATACAGACACCGCCCAGTTCATGGATATCGGGCTTGCGCGAGCGGGCGCGAGATCTGCGCCGACCTTGCGACCATGAATTGTTGTTCCCTCGGTGTCAACGCCTTCCGCCCGAGCATCCAGATCGCGGCCCAGCAACTGTCCAGTCCTTCTTGGAGTCGATTCGCGCAGACCGTCGTCGCGCCTTCTGTACGGTTCTTTTCAATATGGCCCTCCGGGTCAGGCCAACAGCAAACCCGACGACGATGTAGTGGTGGCCCCCGTCCCTGGGCGTCCCTCGCCCCGAGAAAGCCGCCTCTTCCGATCTGTCGCAACGTTCGCGCGCTCACAACGTCCAAGCATGCCATCATTACGAGGTATATCGACGTCCCAGCGACCTACACCGACGAAACCGGCCTGCCGTTCAGGAGAGACGACTTGAGCCCTACCGAGGTGCTAAAACTCTTCGGGTCCCACATGAGCACAGGGGCGGGCAACCGGCTCCTGCGCATTCTCCATGGTCGCAGGGTAGCTGGGACATTGGAGGAGCCCGAGTTGCAGGTCAATACGGCCATGTATTCCGACAAGGAAATCAAGATCGCGCTCAGCTATCTGCGCCGGACCGTGCAGGTTGACGAGATCACCAATGCCGGTCTGAGGGCGGAGGACGAGCTGGCGGCGCTGGAGGCTGGCGAGGAATTTGATAGGGATACCGGCAAGCTCCCGGAGTGGCTGGTGAAGCGGTTCGGGGACAAGATGTACAAGACGACGACGACGACGGACGAGGGTCGGGGCGTGTACGAGAAGGGAGTGTTTGATGCGATTCGCGAGAAGAACCGGCTGAAGTGGGAGGCGCGGCTGAAGCAGCAGGAGGAGGAGGAAAAGCGCAGGAAGGAAGAAGAGGAGGCAGGGATCCAGTCGGGAGAACTCGTGCGCGTTAGTGACAGGGCCGTGGGCGGCGTCATTCGCAAGCCGAGTCCTCAGATGCAGAAGTGGGTAGACAAGGCGCAGTCGGATTTGGAAGCGCCGCCCGAGATGTCCAAGTGGGAACGCATATTACCCTCGGCCGTCGTCGTGGGCATTTTTACGTGTTTGCTCGTGGCCTACGCCGCCTACTATCGCCCGCTCAAGCGGTCCGACAGGCTGTGGCCCGACATTCCGCCGGCGGCCGCCACGGTGGGCGCCATCGTGCTGGCGAACCTGGCCGTCTACGCCGCGTGGAAGATCCCGCCGTTCTGGGGCGTGCTGAACCGGTACTTTATACTGGTCGCCGCGACGCCCAGGGCGCTCAGCGTCCTCGGCGCGGGTATCTCGCACCAGAAGTTCACGCATCTCATGGCCAACATGTTTGTCCTCTGGATCGTCGGGACGCACCTCTACGACGATGTCGGGAGAGGCAACTTCCTCGCCATTTACTTTGGGGGCAGCGCGCTCGGCTTCCTCGGGTCCCTGTCGCATCTGGTGCTGACGAACAGGCTGCAGTACACGGCGCTCGGCGCCTCGGGCGGCGTGTACGCGGTCATGGGCGCCTACTTTTGGCGGTACCGGTTTGATGGGTTCAAGCTGTTTGGGCTCCCGCCGGACCCGTTCAACGGTGTGCCGGGCGTGGCGTTTATCGGGCTGTTGACGGGGCTGAATATCGCGGCCATGTTCTCGCGCGGGCACAAGATCGACGTCACGTCGCACTTGGTTGGGCTGGGGACTGGTGTGCTTGCTGCCCAGGTGCTCGAGGCGAGGCGGAAGGCGGCTAGGTTGAGGCTTGAGAAGAAGAACACGGTGGCGGATGGGGGTAGGAAGAATTAGAGGGCGTGGCACGGCAGATTGGTGTAATTGGCTTGTAACGATAGAGGCCGTCGTCGTGCTTGTACAAAATCATATAGCGGATAGAGACGTACTCGGTAGTATCACCACGGATAGGGGTGGTGGTGGTACGTACATATACACCTGTCGAACTTGAACCTCGCCCGAGGGGGGCTTGTCATACATACTCTACAGGATAGACGGATAGACAGGCGATGTCCCCTAGACCCAGTCCCCCGAAATCAGCCAGTTATACACATCCTCGCCGAGCCGTGCCTTTTTGTTTGGCTTCCACCCAAAGATTCGCTGAACTTTCCGGTCGTCGAGCCTCGGGACGTAAGTGGGATCCCGGATCATGCGGGGGGGGGGGGGGGGGGGGGGGGGGGGGGGGGCGGGGGGGGGCGGGGGGGGGGGGCGGGGGGGCGGGC
>MU839830.1:447883-510362 GCA_030411725.1 Echria macrotheca | reverse complement strand
CCGGCGCGTGTGTTTTTGTTTTGGCTACACACAATTTTTCGCTTTTTGTTACGGGGTTTCTCGCATGGGTCCTTATGGGTTAGCCGTATACTGGCCCCCCCCCCCCCCCCCCCCCGCATACCAGTATGGGCTGAGTGGAGATCCGAGAGGCACGATGTTTTTTTTACCGAGCTGAAGAAGGGGGTAACGTTAACTAGTGGAGACAAGAAAGTCTGGGCATCTGATCTGAGGGTGCCGACTTGCCGGGGCGAGTACCAGTCCCGCTGGGGTCAGCTGCGCGGTGCACGCTGACGCAAGACCTGCTGCGGTGCAAGAGACCGAGGGGCCTCCAACTTTCGGTCTCTCTCCAACTTTTTGGGGGAGGACACCACATGTGTAAAGTGTTCATTTTTTTTCTTTCCCCCTTTGGTACCGTGTTGTTGGCCTTTTTTTTTTTAAATTGTGAGACATGTATACTTAATATATTGAGTTTGCCTATTTCAGAAAGACAGATGAGATTGGAGAACTGTGATTCTTCTCTGCTCGCGGAAAAAAGAAAACTTGCAAATCGATCATCCGGCTTTTGCTTGGCTGTGTGGTGTTATCATCGCTGGCCTTGCTTGGGTTTTTACTTGGCGCTGCGTGAGCCCGCTTCCTACTGTGAGAAAAGCAAGCTTCCTTTTGGTTGCTTGCTGTGTGAGGCGCAAAGCCCATCCTTGTCCCTCCCTGGCGCGCCGACGTAATTTCCCTTCGTGGCATTTTTCCTTTTCCTCTTTTTTTTTTTTAATCCGTTCTCTCTGCGCCTCGTCGTCGTGTCTTTCCTTACCTTGTTTGTTGGTCTTGAAGACGACGCGCCGCCGTATTGTGTGTGTGTGTGTATTTGCGTTGCGACTGAGGAGGAGCCCCAAAACCAAGCATGGTCCGCCCCGATCCCGACGCGGACCTCTTCCGCGACGACGACGATGACGACGATGATCTCGGCCATGGCGCGCAAAACCCCTACGCCTCAGCAAGCCAATGGCGCCACCAGGAGTCCTCGTCCTTCTCGAAATATGCGCGCAGGGAGCAGCAGCAACAGCAGCAGCAACATGCTCACCACCTCCACCCGCAGGCGCGCGACGCCGACTCGCGCGGGCGCGTCAGCGACCTCGCCGACTTCCTCAACTCGTCGCGCATTGCGCCCCCGTCTCCGGCGCATCACGAGTCATCCAGCCGCCCGACCACGCCGCGCTTCAAGCCCGTCATGGCCGGCGCCGCCGAAGCCAGGGCGACCGTGCAGGGCGACGAGGCCGAGAACGCGCATATCGTGCCCCACGGCCCGCCGCCGGACGGCAAGGACATCGCCGTCGGTCCGCTGATCAACTATCGCCGCATGGAGGGGGAGCGGTGGTTCGGGAGCGTGCTGGTGGTGACCAAGGGCGGCGGACGCACGCAGCCGCTTGTTCCAGTCTTAAAACTGCGGCGCGCCGCCGACTCGGACGACAACGAAGAAATCGAGGGGCTCTGTCTCTACTCGGACCCGCGCAATACCTTCTGGCGGTTCGATCTCGCCGTGGCCATGGGCCGGGCCTCGGCGCGCTGGGAGTACGAGCTTCCGGGCTTGCGGTTCGCGAGCAAGACGAAGCCGCGCGTGAACAGCTTCTGGGTGCCGGCCGTCGACGAGTCGATGCGCATCATGTTCTACTCGTGCAACGGGTTTAGTGTCGGCACCGACGAGAAGGCGTACAGCGGCGCGTGTCTGTGGAACGACGTCATGCGCCGCCATGGCGACGCGCCGTTCCATGTCATGCTCGGCGGGGGCGATCAGATCTACTGCGATGCGATCCGCGTCAAGGGGCCGCTGCAGAAGTGGACGGGGATTGGGAACCCGAAGAAGAGGAGGGAGTATCCGTTTCCGGAGAGTCTGAGGGCCGAGTGCGATAACTGGTATTTGAGGAACTATATTCGATGGTTAGTGATATATATATGACTGCGAGGAGATGGTTCGGACTGACGGGACTATATAGGTACGGGACGGAGCCGTTTGCGGCCGCCAACGGGCAGATTCCGCAGATGAATATCTGGGATGATCACGATGTGGGTTTGCCCTGACGAACAGAGAGAAAACTGCTGACGACAAAACAGATCATCGACGGCTTTGGGTCGTATGTGAACGAGTTTATGAAGTGTGACGTATTCAAGGGCATCGGTGGAGTTGCCCACAAGTATTACATGCTCTTCCAGCATCACTTGCCCCCGCCCGCCTCGACTTATACGTCCGGTGAGTACATGATGATTTATAGACAAAAACATTCACTAACAAGACAGACGCCGTGCCTGCGGCCTCGGACGAGGAGGGACAGGGTGTTGATCCCAACCAGATGGCCAACGCCTATGTGCATCCGGCCATGACCGAGTCCAACTACATTGTAGGACCCAAGCCCGGGCCTTATGTGGCGGAGCACTCGCACAATATTTATGCCAAGCTGGGAGCGAGGATAGCGTTCTTGGGCATCGATGCGCGAACTGAGGTATGTTGACTGTTTTTATGATGCAACAACTCTAACAGCAGCAGCGGACGAGACACCAAGTCAACTACCCCGAGACATATGACCAGATATTCTCACGGTTGCGCCAGGAGCTGTCTGCCGCCGCCAGTGCCGGGAACCCATTTAAACATCTCATCGTGATGCTGGGTATTCCCATCGCGTACCCAGTATGTTTTTTTCCTTGTGTCGTACACACCAAGCAAGCTAACCGTCCAGCGTCTCACATGGCTGGAGAACGTCTTCTCGAGCCCGATTCTGGGTCCGATCAAGTTCATGAACCGACGAATGGGCCTCGGCGGCAGCTTCTTCAACTCGTTCGACGGCAGCGTCGATCTCCTGGACGACCTCGACGACCACTACACGGCGCGCACGCACAAGAAGGAGCGCAACCAGCTGATCCGCCGGCTCCAGGGGCTCTGCGCCGACTTCTCGGTGCGCATCACCATCCTGGGCGGGGACGTCCACCTCGCCGCCCTCGGCCGCTTCTACTCGCGCCCGAAGCTGCACGTGCCCATCGAGAGCGACTACCGCTACATGGCCAACGTGATCTCGTCGGCCATCGTCAACAAGCCCCCGCCCGGCGCCGTGGCCAACCTGCTGTCGAGACGGAACAAGATCCACCATCTCGGGGACACGGACGAGACCCTCCTCAAAATCTTTGACCGCGACCCGGGCGACGAGCCCAAGACGGCGTCGCACAACCAGGTCACCATGCCCAGCCGCAACTTCGCCATCATCACCGAGAACTCGCCCGCGAACGCGCACAACGGCGACGTCCACCCGGGCACGTTGCTGTCTCCGCGTCTGGCGCCGCCGCCGCCGCCCGGGTCCAGCGCGGGACACAGCCAGCGGAGTCAACGGAGCCATGTCACCGCTGCGAGTCACCACTCGAGCGCATCGTCGGGGTCGTCGGTGTTGCCGGGGCACAAGGACGGGAGGCTGCCGATCCATGCGGGCGAGGTGAACGCGGGGACGAAGCACAAGGCTGCTTCCACCGAGGAGCATGGGAAGGGCGCGGATGGGAGTCTGGATATTTGTTTGTGTGTCGAGATTGATCAGCATAATCCTGAGGGGCTGACCAGGGGGTATGGGATTAGCGTGCCGGTTTTGGAGTATCGGGGGGTGAAGGCGGCTGAGGCGGCGCCGGGGAGTGCTGGGTCGAGGGGGAGTGAGGGGGGGCATGAGGCGTGATGGGGATTGTGGTCGGATGTGATGTGGCGTTAGGTTGGGGGTCATGACTGGACGTGGTGAGGAGCTTGGTTGGGGGGTGCGATCGTGGATGACCGGTAGCTCTACCGGGGATCGTGATCGGATGTGATGACGGACAGCCTCAGCTGGGGTTGATGATTGGATGTGGTGACAGGCCGCTCGGCTTGGGTTCATGGCTGGATGTGAGGAGGGGCAGTTCAGTTGGGGGCATGATCGGATGTGATGACCGGATGCACTGTTGATGGGTGTTGTTTGCCGATACCGGGAGCGTGATTTCGGGTGTGGTCTTTAGATCCACGTGCATATTGTGGTTGGCTTGGAAGTTAGATGTTAGAACAGGTGTGATGGATACTTGTTGTGATTCAGGGCAGGCATTTTTCGGAGGTCATTGCATTATGATGGGGCTGACCATCGGATCCAAGTCGTGGGGGTGTATGCTCTATGGATGCATGGACTTGGACTTGACTGGGTCTTACGATGCAGTCAGAACAACAGGTTCCGTATGATCGGGCTCACCATCAGACTAGATCGTGGGGGTATATGTTCTGTGGACGCCCGGATTTACACTTGACTGGGCATTCCCATGCAGTCAGAATACACAGGTCCTTGCGATCGGGCTCGCCAGATCTTGGAATGCAAGAAGACGAATCTGGGGAAACAACCTGGAAAATGCTGGCCGGGTACAGCACCAACTGCGGTGGACCCTTCTCCAACACTTCGACTGCATCCACCGAACGTCTATTTCAACGTTCTCGTCAACAATATCGGAAAGCCTTTTCTGGATAACCAAAGACTTTAGTCCCCAGTCCACAGTCCACAGTCAGGCGCCAGATCATTTCCCGAGCACATGATTCATGAAGCACACGTCGTCAAGCCGCAAGCCACTCAAAGTACCCTAACCCTGAGGCATGGGCAAATGATTGGCCCAGAGACCCCCAGACGGAGCCGGACGTTTAGACACCTTCAACATGCTCGTGGCCATCACAACCACACAGGAACATGGACGAGAAAATTACGGAACGTGCCCCGCGTGCCAGCCGGGCCAAAGTCGACGAGGGTCTGACAACGGTATGATGGACGCGGGGCCGTCCGGGTAGTGGTCTGGTTGAGAGAAACCACGGCGACGGACCAATCACAACCGCCCATTGCACACGTGCGGCTTTGCGACGACGGAAGCTGCGCACGCGACATGTCCCTGTCTCTCTCTCTCTTTCTGAGAGAAGTCGATTCAGTCCATCGAATGCGTGCCCGTGCGTGCGTGCCTCTCGTCGGTCGGGGTTGGCCCGACGGGAGGAAAGATTCTCGCTCTCTCCCCTCTCTCTCTTTTTTTCCCTTCCCCGGCCCAGGTTCTGGACGTTTCGTTTGCAGAGGCCATATGGCCCTTCTGCTCTGCTGACACGCCGTTGGCACTTTTTCCATTGTCGTGTGTGTGTGTCTCTCTCCCGATCAGGCTGTAGCACGCTACAGCGTCTCGAAACGTATCCGATCCCCCAAAACTCGAAAGGCTGTGTAGGAAAGGATCCCTACTGTGTACCTAGCTGATGCCTCGAACAACGTTGCTGCCGACGCCGGCATCGTCGACCGATATCAAAGGCCAGGATGGCTCCAAGCTAGCCCCGCTGCAGATGGCCTTTGAGCTTCCCCCTCCGGCCGTCACCCCGGCCGATCCAAAATCGGAGCCTTTTCCCATGCAGGCCAGCGAGACGGTCAAGAGCCGGCGGCGCCCGTCGGCGGCTCCGGGTCCGGCGAAGGACCAGTTTACGCTCCCACCGCCGCCGACGCGGTCGCGCAAGATCATCCAGATGAAGCCCCGCGAGGAGCCCGCTCCGGCGAGTACTAGCAAGGCGGCAACAGCCAAGACAGGTGGTGCTACTCAGGCCGGTACGGCATCGGCCGCCGCCGCGGGAACCAAGAAGAAGCAGCCATCGGCAACAAGCGCGGCGGGTCGCAAGATCGCCCGCAAGACGGCGCACAGTCTTATTGAGAGGCGGAGGAGGTCCAAGATGAACGAGGAATTCAACGTGCTCAAGAACTTGATCCCGGCCTGCAGTGGCGAGATGCACAAGCTGGCCATTCTTCAGGTATGTACCGCGCCTGACTCGGGCCGCAAGAAGTGGCACCGCCACAGTAACATGCTAACGGGCCCAGGCGTCGATCGAATACGTGAGATATCTGGAGGACTGCATCGCCAAGCTCAAGGAGCACGCCCCGCAGGCGGCGGCCCGGCTGGCGGACCCATCGCTGCCGTCGCCGGGGGAGCCCTACAAGCCCGACCGCACCTTTGCCTTCGCCGCCGAGCCGGCCCACTCGCCCGACGTCGAGATGACGAGCCCGTCGTCGCACGAGCCGTCACCGACGCTTACTCCGAATGGAAATCAGCGCTTCCAGAACCAGCCGTCAGTATCGCCCGCGCTGCTGGCCCAGGACGCGAGACACCACCGCGACTCGTACTCGTCGGCGGCGTCGACCGACTACCGCCACGCCAGCTTTAGCACATCGGCCACGACGTCGCCGGCGTTTGGGCCGCAGACGCATGGATATGCGCAGAGTGTGCATTCGGCGGCGGGTTCGACCCTGACGAGTCCGGCGCTGCCGCCGCAGCGGGATCTGGACCAGGAAGCGACGGCGGCGCTGCTGATGCTGAACCAGACGGACCGGCGGGGCTCGGTGCGGGGGATGAGTGTGCGGGATTTGCTGAGCACTTAGTTTTTTGTTTGGGGAGCTATGGCATCTATGGTACGAGTCACGGACTTTTTGTTAGAAACGTCTGGATGCTAGATTGGTGATGGTACCATCACGGTTGTTTAATGGGAGGCGCCAGGCGTTGTTAGGTATGGAGCAAGAGACCACTTTTGATCAAAATGGCCGGTTCTGTCGCCTGAGTTGTGTTTGATTGCTGATTTTGGACCGTGGTGTTTCAAGTCGGTTGTCTCCTCGAGAGAGCTATCGTACGAGGTTTGGAACGAGGTCTGGGGTCAGGGGTATTTGGGCACGTGACCTCCCTTTGCTCCCCCTCATCCTGACTACGTATAAGAGGGATAGACCTCGCTGGGGAAAGAAAAGAAGGACAGCACGCAGAAAGACTCTGGCAGTCTCTCTTTTGTGAGTTGTCTTCGCTGTGGATAACCACGACCAACCCAAGCGGACCACCTATCTCTGCAACTTTCCTCGCTTTCCCGTCAGCCGGCCTAGTCGGGAAAGTTTTGGTGTATCACCCCCGGCCTACTCACCTCGGCAAGATTTTGTTTCTAGCACTCCGGTCTATACCCGTCACCGAAGGGCGCCGTCGCAGCGGATCTTACCGGTAAACGTCTCGACCTCGAACCCGGCCAAGCGACTTTCTTCTGTTCAACAAGTCTCCCCGCCGCCGCGGTATCAACCCCAATCCCAACAACACAATCAGCAGCCGCGTCCGGGGACCGCCACCGCCGCCGTACCCAAAAAGTCTTCTTCTTCTGCTTCCTCGCCCAACAACGACCACAGGAAGAAAAACCCTCCACCCCCACCCAGGGTATTCCAATCAACAGCAAAAGAGCCTCGTCCGCTCCGACTAGTCCAGTCCCAACAAAGCGACCAGCAGCAGCGCCGCCGTCGGAAACCGCCGCTCTTCATCGCGCAGACCTCGCGGAGTCTGATCCAGTCCGTGACCGTTCTTACCATCCACCAGACGATAACGACAGAAAACAAAATGGCGACGAATCCGAATCTGCCAAAGGTTACTCCCCCTCTTCCTTCTCTTTCGTCTTCCAGTCCTCCCCGGCCCGGGCCGGGTCCGTTGGGATTGCCCAGCAGCAGCAGTGGCGGCGGTGGTGGACCGCCGCAGAATAAGGAGCAATTACTTGCTGACTTGAGACGACAGGTAATATCTTTCCTGCCATCACAATTTCCGAGGAGTATGTATTAATGAGAGCTTAGTTGGACGACTCGGCGTCGGACGTTGCTTCGTCTGTGGGGTCGAGGGGGAGTAGAGGGAGTCGACGACGACGGAATCGAGGGAATGGAAATAATAAAGCGTTGGGTCCGCCCGCGCCCGCGCCCGCGGGAGGGAGTCTGGCGCCGCCGGCTATGTTGCCGAGGTTGGCGGATACTAAGCCTGTCCGGTTGCAGCTGGGGTTGAATTTGGATGTTGAGGTTGAGTTGAAGGCTAGGTTGCAGGGGGATGTTAGTTTGACTTTGCTGTGAGTAGTTTTCTCCTTTTTCTTTGGTGTTCTTATGGTGTGGGTGGTGTGTGGTTGAGAGAGACGGGAGGAGAGCGCTCGGGTAATTTCAAGCCGTTCTTCACGGCGTGCCTTCTTCACACACGTCTCTCCCTACCTACCCACCCAGCCCACCTCCTCTTATCCATGGGCCGGCGCCATCTTTCATCGCCTTCGCGGGTGCCGGAGAGTCTTAACACATCTCTGTCCCTCTGTTTTACGTCTGACGCTCGATACCCCCCCCCCTCCCTCCCTGCAAGGGGTAAATAAAGACGCACTCACTCTCTTCTCTTCTCCTGTCCCCCCTTTTTCCTTTATCCCTACCTGGACACATCAGCCTACCCCCCAAAAAAATCCACAGAAGCTAATAAAAACAGACAATAGTGTCGAGCCTGAACGGGATACTGAGGAAGAGAGGTACGAACACGAAGATGTGCGGGTGCGCATCGGCACGCTGTGTTTCCGGAGGAGGTGGCTCCCTTCGTCTTTCGTGGGGAGTGTGGTGGAGTGGTTAGGCCTGGGCTTCCTGAATTTTGATTTCTGCTTGCGCGGTGGTTCTGTTTTGGATGGTTGCCTCTCTGGGAGTGGTTGTTCTGGTGGTGTGGCTGGAGGGGGTGATGGTGATGTCTCTGAGGGAGGATGTGAACCTGTGGAGAAGGGGGGTGGTGTATCTACGGCAGTGGGAGGATTCATCCTGGGCCTGGTGCTGGGGATGTGTATTTCATTTATTTTCTTTGCCTCGTTTCCTTCTCTTGTGTGTGGTTCTGGCGTTCCTGTCTTTGTTTCTGGTTCGGGGGCCGTCGTGGGGCCGATGAGATGGACGGCTGCTAAACTGTCTTGGCTCTCCTACTTGAGTGTAAGCTGAATGTGAAAGTTGATTTCGAAATCGAGTGGACATGAAGAAGTGCTGGTGAAGATGCTTGTTTGGTAGAAGAGGATGGGCCCTGACGGCTGGCTGAATACAGGCCCTAGTAGTCTGTGTGCTCCTGCTATTCCAGCGGGGTGCTCCTTCCTGGCCCTACAGACAGTAGCATTGCAAGCAAACATGCACTTTTTGTTCCGGATACGTTGAAGATCTCGACACGAGGAAAAGCATGCAGCGGTTACCGAGCTTTCAAGACCTTAGATTACCAAATGGTACCTCGGTAGCTTTAGTAGTTTCTCGAGAATCTTGGTATGCCATGGACTGGTTTGTCACCGTCTGGGCTGTCTGAGATGTCCGGCGGGGATGTGTTCTCTCCAAAAGCCGAAGTGGTTGGTGTTAGGCTGGGAAGGAGCACCCCCTTGGGATAGCAAGAGCACACGGACCACAACCACCTGTACTTGGCCAGCCGTCAGGGCTCGTCCTCCTCTTCCAAAAAAAACAAGCATCCTTAGCACCAGTCTCTCAATGGGCTGTCTGCGTTGTCTAAGTCTGGATCGCCCTGGAACGGATTGTTCAGGACTGGACTGCCCACGGACATCAACCTCACGTCAACAGTCACCGACACCTCAATAATTGGTCGGCGGGATGTCCGGAAAGAAAATACAACGACACAGCCTGCGGATTTCAGAAGTCGTGCTGGTGGTATCTCCATGCAACACTGGACGAGGTAAAACATGGAACTTTTAGAGAATACATTGTCAAGAGTATATATTTCCCCTGTAGCTACCAACCCGGAAGAGCTAGCTATAAAGACAGAGAGTTCCCAGAAGAAGAAAAAGTTCAAACCTGAGCGTCATTCCCATCATCGTTGTTTCCCTACCTCTGCCTGCCATATAACCCATCATACCTATCCCCATACGAATAGCACAATGTCACACGCACGCAAGCCCATAAAATCAAAGCTGAATTCACACCCCAGATTTGCCAAGCATACCTAGATAAAAAAATACAACGGACAGAAAAGATAGTTCATGAAATCATAAGGTCGTGACTTCAGGGGTATACAAGGAATTGCTTCGACCATATACCTACTCGGTCATCGTCATGACATACGCACACACAGATATGAAGGAGGAAGAAGATGTTCGAGCCAAGGAGAGTTGTTGTTGGTATCCAGGACGGGTATTGGTGCCGAGACAGTCTTGTTTGTGTGTTGTCTGGAGGTAGTGCTTGGGTGCAACTCGTCAACGAGTTGTCCTATCCATCATCGACTAGGTTGCCTTTGCCCTGCGATGATGGATTGGAAGGGGTCATGTAGAGGAGGAGGGTTGGGTTGAAGTATTTGTGTTGGACAGAGGCTTGCCCCGGACAGTGTTTGGCTGACGGCTGTTAAACTCTTGTGTGTCAGTCGAGATCCAAGGTATAGAAGAGGGACTGGACTGGTACACACATACTAGGTGTCCTAGTAGTTAGTACTGGAAGCCATCAGCGTCGACCTGGGCGACATGTTGCCTTTTTTTCGTGAAGAAAGGATCGTGTGTTCCGTAGGAGCTGCTCGAGCCCGACGAAGAACTGCTGCTCGATCCTCCTTTGTCCTCATCAGTCTGGAGGACGGGTCCAGCGGTGACACCGGTCTGAAGGTACTGGTTGGTCGCCATTTTGTTCCGAGTGAGATATCTCCAAGTAGCGCGTAGGATGGCAGGTAGTAAATGTGTAAGTGAAGGGATGCTTGCAAGAACGGATGTCTGCGTGATGGCGATCAGACCAAGTCTCAGATCCCAAAACCCAGAGAACTCGACGCTTTATATATCCAAACTGGTGGCCGGCACACCACCATGGCTCCTGAAGCTCTGAGACTACGTACCGGCCAAGCGGCTGGCGACGGGTTCATGAGGACATTCTCATGAATGTGTGCATAACGTCAAGGCCATTGGCAGCACCACCTCCTCGCACGGCAATGGCATCTGATGCAGATGCAATTCTGAATTGGGGTTTAGTCTTGTATTTTGAGCCGCATGGCCTGTCTCGTCAGGGTTTCTCCTGCCCCCCGCGCAACCTGTCGAGTTCCCCAGCTCCCTCATTCTCTCTCCAGCTTGCGAGAGGGACAACCCTATGCACCCCATGAGCATGATAGGCCGGCCTGCAATGGCTTCGGTGTCCCGCTTCCCGCAAGCCGCCGAGACAGCCACCGCGGACGGCTGTTGGATCCGTGTACTGGCCACCCTCCAATCGAGGATGTCCCCCATGCCATTGGGGGTCTGTCTGGAACTCCGCATCGATTCTCGCCAGGTGCTTGCTGGAGGGCAGGTAAGCAGTAGGCTGACTCACTCACGACCCGTCCAGTTTGAACCCGAGATACTAGCAACGCTAATGGGACCAACATCATAGGTCTCGGTTGCGATGGATTGGGTCTCCAAGGTGAAAGCTTCGGTGGAAGCATGATGGAAGGCGATTCGAAGAATTCCCGACCGGGGATTAAATAAATAGTCGCCTGGCAAGGCAACATCTGCGGCAACGGGCCAATGCACAGCTCCCGCGCCCTGGTTAAGGGGTTCTGCTCACATTTCCACTTACCTATATAAGAAAGATCGGTTACGAGGCTCATTCAGATAGGTCAACGCTTGTGTCAACGACATGTCTCAATCTGATCTCAAATGGCAGCGAAATAACCGCAAAAAAACTGTCGCATCACGACTCCTTCAATTGCCCGCGCCGTCGCCGGCTCGACCCGTATCTCGAGGATGAGCGGCCGTGCGGCACCTCCATCATTGATGCTTGGACCGGCGAACGACGAGCTCGCTCCCGCTGCGCTGCCGGAAGGCCACACCGGTTCCGCAGAGAGAGGAGGGGTCGAGGCCAGACTGCTGCTCGCCACCAACATTTCCTCAACCCGACTGATTTCAGCCGCATCCCATTGACTTCGTCTTCAGCTTCGCCTGCTTTCGATTCCATGATCAGCCGGTGGTGATTGGGACACGAGGGCTGGTCTTTGCATTTCATGAACACCTCCCCACGCGCCGAACAGGAAGTTGGCCAAAGACGACTCCGACACGGCGCGTCAGATCCGCTCCCGATGCCACGTCGACTACCCGTTCCGCTGCCGTGCCAGTAGCTGCCCGGTCTAGATTGGCCAGGCAGGCATCCTTCGGCAGCTCGCCGTGGGATGCTATCGTTTTGGGCATTTTCATTTTGTAACCGTGGATTTAATGATGCAGCAAGCAGGCAGGTCGCTGGGTCGAGGCCGAGGCGGCAGCAAGAACCGTCCCTCCATGGAGCCGACCGTGCCGCTGCGTCCAAATACTGCAGTCACCGCATTTCCTGGGTCGGACTCGGTTAATCCTGCATAGCATCTGTACGGATATGCCAGATGATTCGAACCTGGTAGTTGAAAAAGAAACCATGGGGAAGCGGCTCTCACGTGGTTCTGGCTAAAATCTGCCATCGGAATTGCACTTTGGTCCCAGTACCGCAGTTTTGGTTGATTAAAGCTGGCCTGCAAGTCACCGGTCACCCGCCCGGCGATCCCCCAGGATGACGTACCCGTACTGCTTGATTGCTTACGCCTCGAATGTATCCGTTCAGCGATCCGTCGGGTGGCTGGATGCGTTCCGACATTCGAGAGCGAAACTGAAAGCCGAGCAGCAGAAGCCAGGAGCCTTATCACGTCGCTTGCTGCGAAACACCTGGTGCAGTGTGTCTGGCAGCTGGGCAGCTGGCACTGTCAGCCACTCTTGATCGATAACGCGAGCATGGTATCGCGTCATTGGTGGAGGCGGCTATAAGTGGGAAAAGCAGTGTGTCTTATCGGCCCCCGCGAATGAGACGACGAGACGGGCCAGCCTGACCGACCTGCCGACGGGGGTGGATCACGCCTGCCACCTTGCCAAGTGGTCAACCAACCGGGGCGCAGCTCAACAGACTGGACAACAAAGCCTCGATCCGCCGACTTCGTTCTGTCGTCACGGCCGGCGGTCTAGCTCTCTCAACGTCTGATTCTCTTCGCACCACGTCTCGCCAGTGAACGCCGTTGCCAGCTTCCTTTTCGCCTCAAGCCGGCCGAACCATTCATTCCCGCCGGCCGCCAAGAAAGTCGACGGCATCCACTCGCGACCGCTGAGGAGGCGGGGCTGACCGCGGGGTCCCCTCTTTGATTGTCGACGAGTCCGGCGGCACGTTTGCCTCGAGACGCCAATCGCGAACTGCTGCAACTCGCCCTCGTTATTTGCCGCCTCATTTTCTGCCATCTGTTATTCTTGGGATGGCTCCAGCCGACGCGCAGAATCGCCACGGCCCGGCACGGGCCCCGCATAATGGGCATCGCGGCCGAGCTCCGGACATGGCCGGCCCACCAGACGCCTCGACCGTCCACCGCCGGAATGAAGGTAAGTCATCGGCAGCCACTCGTGAAAACGATGCGACAACCCCGCTCACAGCTTCAGAATCATGGGTCGAGATCGCTTCGCAGCCATCGTCATCATCCCTCTCGTCCATCGGCGACGAGATTGTTACCACGGGGCTCCGCGTTGCTAACAGTTCGTACCCCCCGAGGCGGAGGCGCCTGCATCAACAACCCACATCCATGCCGCAATCGTATATCGTTGGCCATCCGCCTGCCGTTGCCGGGACGAGTAGCCAGGAGGAGTACGACGAGACGGAGAGCGAGGAAGATAGGGTCATGACCAGCTCCACAGAACAAGTCCATCCTGCAGCCGCCCTGCCGCGTCAGCAAACGGCCGTTCGTGCAGTTGTCGACTCCGACACAGATTCAGACGATGATGAAAATGCAACAGCACTTGGCCGGCCATCAAACTCGCCGACATTTAGGCCACAGCCAAACGCCTTCTCGCATCCTCCTTCGCATCTAACACACCGCCACTCCACCAGCTCGGTCCACCCCTACCGTCCATCACAGTCCCGCCCCGGATTAGCTGGCCGCTCTCACACCAGAGGGCCCCGTGGTTCGCCTGATTATCTATCTCCGGCTTTCCAGGCTGATAACGATGCGGCTCTGCGTGCCTCCCTGACCACTCTTCTCTCCTGTGCCGCGGCTGCCCGCGGCCTTCCCAAAAAGGACGACCCTCGGGCTGGACCCCCTACTATCGGAGGCATCGGCGCAGGCGCTGGTGTACTCCCCGGTTCGCAACCAATGGAGCTGCGACTCGTGCCCGAATCCGAGCTCATGGGCGAAATGCCCGCATCTGCACCTCCGGGACCTCGACCAGGTCCTATCAAAGTTCCAGCGCGGACGGCGTCGAATTCGAGCGCTCCAAGCGCGCCGTCATCTACCCCCAGTCAGGAGCCTGCGATTGTGGAGAAGACGAAGCGAGGGGCAGCCTCGCAAGGCAAGTCCCAGAGGGCAACCAAGAAGAAGAAGACGGGCACGCTTGTCGATGGGGAGCCAACGACCTTGATCAGCCCGACATTGCTCACATGGGTGGTGAGCGCTGGTGTAGTAGTGCTCGTTTCGGTGGTTGGCTTTGGCGCAGGCTATGTCATCGGCCGCGAGGTTGGACGGCAAGAAGCAGGAATGGGTTTAGGTTCAGCCACGGCCGGGTCCAACGCATCTGCGACCTGCGGGCGGGACCTGGTCAAGTCGACGTCGTCTGGTACCCTGAAGAGGTTCAGATGGGGCTCGATGGGGAAGAGCATTACAGCCTGATCTCGGTCCTTATCTGGACAGCTTGAATGGGATATGATGGGAAACGAAATGAGTGAGATGTCGTTACGAAGTTGACGACGGTAATTCGGATACGGGCAGATATGATGATGGGCCACAACATATGACATGAGCCATGGGATATGACGGATCATGGGAGCTAACATTTTATTTTGTTTCAAGTCGTACATGTTGCTTCCTTGCCTCCGCATTGGGTAGCCATTTTCTCTTGGAGTTTGGGTTTGGTTATGATTTGGATACCTATCTACCCAGTTTTGGATTTAGTCTTGCACTGCTGGAGTCTTTGAGGGGCAAGTAGTAGTTGGTGTGGAATGGATAATTAGATTCCGTCGTAACCTACCTATCTTTCTGCTTTTGTCTTTTTCGTGAATAAATACGTCGTCATCACTCATCGGTGTCTATAACTACCCTTCGAAGCGACATTCCCGTCGTCGAGGAGTCATCCAGCCGTACGATTTACAGAAGCAAAATAAGGAACAAGGACAAACGTTTCGCGCCGAGAGCAATATATCTAAGGTATACTCTGGCCACACTACCGAAGCCGAATCCGATAATGACACTAGTTTGGTTCTTGGTTGTTGGTTGAAATGGCAGCTCTAGAAAATTGAAACTGCTGCTTGGCTAATCTGTCAAAGGAATGTCCCGATAAGCTTCAACAGCTCAGGTGAGTCGCCGGCCTGAGTGGCCTGGCTTGGGACTGGGAAATGGACCTGGATTGTTGTAAGAGTTCGCATCGCAGAACGCAAAATGACGCGCCTAGAGACCCTTCATTCACAACTTCGGCTATTCCGGCGTTGAAGCTGGCGATGACAGTCGTCAGTCGTCGATAGTTCAGAAATTCTACTGTCAAACCATCAGACTGTGATCCAATACGGCACCTATATGCAGTGTGAACCAGTTCGTCGTCCCCAATCTCCCGTGCCGTATCCTTGAGAGGAGGATCAACATCGTTCGGATAGCATCCAGCAAAAGAATATATCACCACCATATATCATCGCCATGACATACACAGGAAACATTGCATTGTATTGTTGAACGATAATCGTCAATTAACAGGGAGAAAAAGCATTACCTAGCGTAATCGTACAATACCGCTGCCAGGTCGGGGTATAGACCACCACCACCACTGGACATCACATCGAACGCTATGGGACGGGTATCGTAGAGTCGGGGGATACTTACCGGGTAGGTAGTATATCGTTCGCTCATCGCTCGCCAAAGAAATTGGCAGCCAGACAACAACCTCCCCCGTCTTCATACTCCCGTCGAAAAGCACCAAGCCAAATAGTAACGTCGCAGAAACAACCCAAACTTTTCAAGTGCCCACAGTACTGCCCACGGAAAAGCCACAGAACCCTCAGGAAGCCGCAATGCCGTGACGAAATGGGTCTTGTCCCAGATTCGTCGTCGTCAGAAAAGCCCACAGAGCCCACGGTGCCCACAGTTGTGCAAGTAACCCATCGTTTTGTAAACGCCAACGAGCCCACAGGTAACAAAATGTCAGGAGCTGTCAAAGAGCAAGCAGCTCACGGTCTGGACCAAGCCCTCAGGTGTATCGTTGCTTCGTTGTAGAAGCGCTCTCTCAAAGCCCACGACTCCCATCAAGGAGTGCAAGATTGTAAAGCCGACAACCCACAAGCCCACGGAACGTGTTTGGATAGAGCCCTCGGTACCGTTATCATGTGCGGCCAGTCTCCCTTAGAAGGTGATCTTCTTTCCCTGGAAGCCACCGCCTCCACGTCCACCACCGCGGCCACCGCCGCGACCGCCGAAGTCACCACGTCCACCACGGAAACCACCACCACGTCCACCCCCACGACCGCCGAAGTCGCCGCGACCACCACCACGGCCACCTCCACGGCCACCGCGTCCACCACGGAAACCGCCGCCACCACCGCCGCCGCCGTTGGGGTCACGAGGCTTAGCATAATCAAGACGGACTGATCGACCATCGATCTCCGACCCATTGAGCGCCTCGAAAGCCGACTTGGCGTCGTCAATCGAAGAGAATGTGACATAGCCGAAGCCCTTGGGGCGTCCCGACTCCCTGTATAATCGTTAGCTGCTGTACCTGCTATTTCACTGGAAAGATACTCACTGGTCGGTAGGGAGGCGGAGGCTCTTCACCTGGGCCACCTCGTTGAAGAAAGCAGAGACGGTGTCCTCATCGACGTTGAAGGACAGGTTACCAACGAAGAGCGTATCGCTTGGGGGGCTGACAGTGTCACCATACTTCTCCGCCCTGTTGGCGGAGCGGTCATTGTTGTTAGCCGCGGGCTTGGACGCAAAGTCGAGGCGCATGTCGCGGCCCTCGAGCTGAGCGCCGTTCTTGGCGTTATAAGCCTTCTCAGCAACCTCGGGGTCCGAGAAATCGACGTAGCCGAAGCCGCGGGACCGACCAGTTTCCTTATCAGAGACCACCCGAGCGCCAACGAGGCCGTCGAACTCCTTGAACTCCTCGTACAGGACGTTGTCATCTACACCCCAGCCAAGGTTGCCGACCCAAAGGGTGGCACTCTTGTCGCTCTCCTCAGTGGCCTCGGTCTTTGTCTTCTTGAAGGTAGTCTCGGTCTCCTCATCGTCGGCCTTGCGCTTCTTAGAGGGCGGCTCGGCCTTGGTCTCCTCTTCAGCAGACTCGGAATCGCTGTCGGAAGAGTCCGAAGAGTCGTCCTCCTCATCATCATCCTCGGACTATGAGGGCTGTTAGCAATGGAAAACAATTCAGGAGGAAGGTAGACATACAGAGTCATCAGATGTAGACTCAACCTTGGTCGCCTTAGCCTTGCCGTTGGCCTTGCCATTGACACCGTTGGCAGCCTTCTTGGGCTTCTCCTCCTCTTCCTCCTCTTCGTCAGATGAGTCGGAAGAATCAGAAGAGCTGTCATCGGCAGCCTTGACCTTGGCCCCGCCGTTGGTGAGAGGCTTAGCATCGGTCATCTCCTCGTCAGAGTCTGAATCAGAGCTGGAGGACTCGGCCTCGGAGGCAGAGCTGGACTCCTTCTCTTCACTCTCGCTTTCACTCTCGCTCTCGCTAGACGAAGACGAGGTCTCGACCTTCTTGGAATTCTTGCCGTTGACTGCCTTCTTGGGGACCTCGGCGGCCTTCTTGGTGACCTTTGAGGGCTTCTCGACCTTGACGGCAGCAGCCTTGACCTCGGCGACAGCCTTGGCGGGGGCGGCCTTGACCTTCGCGGCCTTGGAATCCTTTGACTTGCCCATTATTGTGGAAGTAGTTGATGAGAAATGGTGTTTTGGGATTTTGGGATGGAATGAGGAAGAAGAAAGTGTAGAGCGAAAAGTTTCCTGCGACCGAGCTGCTTGTTATAAGTAGCGTGGCGGGACGAAGGAAAAAAAAAAAAGTGGAAGAGGCAGGGAAAAAATCTCTTATCGCCCGGCAGAAACGGAATTTTCAGCGGGGAATATCAGGGCGGTCAGAGAGCGGGGACGCTAGTCACACCGCTATGCGAACGGTTCTTGGCGCATTTCCGGCCTGGATTGTTAGGCACCAAGATTTTGGGAGCTAGGATCACTGCATCGACGAACTGCTTGGTTGGATTGTGAGCTCACGACGACTCGATTGCTGGAACGAGCGAGACACGACGACGTTCGAGCCGCCGACGAGTGACGTTCAGACTCGCCCATTGGAATCTACAGTCTCGAGGGCTACTCTACCAACAGCATGCCCACTCCGGAGTCGGCGGCCTTCCTGGCCAAGAAGCCCACGGTTCCGCCCACGTTCGACGGAGTTGACTACGACGACACGACACGTCTCAAGCAGGCCCAGGACGCCGTTATCCGGGAGCAATGGGTTAAGGTCATGATGGGGCGGCTGGTGCGGGAGGAGCTGAGCAAGTGTTACTACCGGGAGGGCGTCAACCACCTGGAGAAGTGCGGACATCTTAGAGGTGGGTGTCAAGTCTTGGGCTTTGCGCATCAGAGGAAATCCCGGGTGCTCCGACGGGAAATCAACTCTGCGCTACGGGTCATATGGAGTTGGAGCTGACAGTTTGGTGTAGAACGATATCTCCAATTGCTCAAGGACAACCGGGTCAAGGGCTACCTGTTCGAGCAGCAGAACTATACGTCCAAGGACAGTCAATGATAGACGACCTAAATCTTTGGGGGCGGTACTATGGATGTAATTGTATTCGGGGCAATGGCGCGCATGTTGTCAAAAACGACGGGAGGAAAAGCCGCAAGGTTGCGGTGTTCTCTGCCGACAGAGTTCGAGTCCCTGGGGCGAGCGATGCAATCTGTAAATACAATAGAGTTCCATCCAAGGCACATTCAACTGGAAAACATCTACAAACATAATTGCGCTGTGGGATCGTATCAATTGCTCCTCGTCGTGAATTACTCGTCAAACCGGCGCTCCTTCGTGGCATATCAAAACTGCGCAAGTGCTCCAACCGCCCCGCCGTAGAAATTTTTAGCTCCCCAAGATCGCAAACCAAGCCTCACCTCTCCCGACGCCCTCTCCTAGCTCGACACCTTCCTTCCCCCACGCCCACCACCGTCGCCATGATCTGTCGAACGTGTCTACGACGGGCCGCACCCCAAAGACTTCTCTTCCAGAACGCGCCACCGCGGACCGCGACATTCACAACCTCAATCGTCCTCCGCAACGCCGCAGCAGCACCACCGGCCGGAGATGCAGCCGCTGCTCCCAAGATCACCCCAGTAATCGACGCCTCGGCGCCCCCCGCAGAACCCAAAGCGGCCCTCTCGACATGCGAGCCCGGCACCGTCCTCAAGGGGCTCAACTACTTCAAGAACAAGACGGACCCGGTCGCGCTCCCCGACGAGGCATACCCGGCCTGGCTGTGGGAGTGTCTCGAAGTAAAAAAGAAGACCGAGGCGGTGGATGCGAATGCCGGCGATGAGTTTTGTACAACCCCCACCCCTCTGAAACAGGTCATAGAGTTGTTGTTTCTAACTACTGTGTAAAAAGCCAAATCAAGAAAACAGCGCCGGTTAGCAGCCAAGCGCAAGATGCAGCAGGAAGCCAAGCTGCTCGCCTCGGGCAACCTCGAGGCGCTGGTGCCCAAGGTGCCGCTGCCGAAGCAGTCGATCAATCTCCCCGACGGGTCGGACGGGGGCGTCGAGGGCGCCATATTTGCGGCAGACAAGCGGGAGGAGTTGCGCAAGGCGCTGCGTAAGGAGAGAAAGGCCAAGATCAAGGAGTCCAACTACCTCAAGACCATGTAATTTTAGCTATGTATATTTTCATCTAGATCCGCCGCGGGATACATGTCCTCTCAAATCGTGGCTCATCAGGTAGCGGAGGGGCTGCGACTGTACAGATACCAGCATCGCGGGAGACAGGAGCATGGGAGGATAACATGTACATTTAAGATCTTTATTTTAAAACTTGGTCCGCGAACCAAGTTGTAGCCATCTTGGGCTGACTGGCTGCACAAACAGGCCCTCGCTATGTCTCCTCAAAACATGATACCATTTCCCAAAGTTCACAGCTCCATAAACACCGTGAGAGCTGGCTGAGCATTCTAGCTCTATGCCTCCCTGAACATAATACCATCCCAAAAGTCCAAGCCTGCCTTACTAGTCCTCGTCCATCTCTCCAATGGCCGACTGCTTCAGCTTGATCTCTGACTTGATGTTCTTGATGCTGCTCTCGATACGCTTTCTGATCATGATGCTCGACGACTGCCGTAGCTGCTCGTCGTACTGCGCAAGCTGTTTCTTCAGCGCAGCAATCTCAGCCTTGACACCGGCAACCTCGTCGTGGCGTTCTTCGTCGCCACCGTCGTCCACATCCTCTCTATCGTCTTCACCTTCGTCGTCATCGTCTTCCTCGCCGGATTCCTCGTCGGCGCCGTCCTGTCCGCTGGCCTCTGTCTGGCCAGCGGGGGTACCCATGTTCGCGGTGGCAGGAGTAGTCGCATCCATTCCGACCGCCGGTGTGGCGAGATCCATTTGATCATCGTTCTCGAACGCGTTCATGAACTCCGCTTCGAGAAGATCTTCATCAAAGAGCGCCTCATCCTCCTGGCCAACTTCGGCATCGCCAAAATAGTCGTCGACCTCTCCCTCGGCATCTTCCTGCTCTTCCTCGTACTCCTCGCCAGACTCCTCGTTAAGGGTTTCACTCTTGGTGTCGTCCACAAACTCGTATCTAGTGCTGAGAGCCTCCCTATCTGCTGCCAACAAACGCTCGACCTCGGCCTCCTTGTTTTGGATCTCGAGTTTGCTCAAACGCTTGCGGAAGCGGCGGTTGCGGGCGTCGTGCATCGGGGGCGTGATTCCGTGTGGCCATCGGTGGCCATGCTCGACCGCCTTGGGCAACGGAGCAGTCTTGGCCTCCTCCTCGTTGCTCACCTGGGCGAACACCAACAGCATCTGGCAGATGTCGGCTGACTTGACCATGGCCTTCTTGTCCCAAGTCTTCATGCCCTCTGTGATGGTTGGGAGGTCGAGCATAATGGCTGCAAAGGGCTGTCCCTGTACAACGACCATAGCGCGCCGGCCTTCGTTGTCCAGAAACTTGATCGAGATGTCCGCTCCTCCGAGAGCCTTTGGTATGCCAATTTTCTTCTCGATGATGGCTTTCCGAATGTACTCGCAATGTTCACCAGGGAGCATCCTGAACAAGACCTGCTCTTCTATGACCGGATCGACTTCCCGATCTTCTGCCTCTGAGTCGTAGCCTTCCCCGAGCGGCCGTGGAGGTATCCGCCCAGCCGTCTTCACTTTCACCGTTGGAAGCTTCTGAATGCCGGCAGATGAAGTTGAAGCTTTGAGTGTGATCTTTGCTCTCTTAGCTTTGGGCTCGGGGCCCTTTCCGTTCGCGAGCGGGACATCATCGTCGCTTTCCTCCTGGCTGCGCTTCTTGGCGGTAGGCTTTGGTTGTCTTCCCGACTGTGTCTTGGGCATTGGTTGTGGAAGCGGCGGGGCGGACGCGGGATGCAGGGGCGGTAGAACTGACGACGACGGAGGGGCCCCGTCGGCTGGGGTAGGCGGTAGTGACTTGCGGACCAGCTTGATCTTCATTCCTCCTCCTGGTGTAGCTGGGGGCGGTGACATGGCCGATAGGAGGTTGCCACCAGGAGTAGGTGTGGAAGTTGAAGCGGACACGGATGAGCCCAGCCCGCTGAGCTTCAGCGTGAGCCGCTTCGGGGGCGGTGAGACCTGATCGTTCTCCATGACTTCTCGAATGCTGTGTTGTGCGGGAGTTCGTGCGATTCAGTGGAGTTTCTATCGCGCGCAGGGTACGAATGCGACGGAGGCAAACGAAAATCGAGGCGGCGACCGTTTCCGAGTCGCCTAACCGTGGAGGCAAGAAGAAGAGTGACTGAATCGACGACGGTCCTCAAGGTCGCAGTTGTTGGTCAGAAACGAGCGTGCGCAAACAGCGGGGCAGAAGCGATTGCTGCAGTTGGAAGATCATCGCATCGCGAAGTTGAGAAGTTGAGTCGCGTTTCTGACGATGCAAGCAATAGCTACCCGCAGCGGGCAGGGGAAGCTTATTGTGGGGGCGTTGCGGATAGGGACATTGCGGGGTGTATTGAAGCCAATAGAACCCCACAATGGAAAGAATTGCGCGATGGGAATGGACAATAGGAACAATAGAGAGAGAGGCAGAATGGTTGAATAGAAATGGTTGTGGAGCCAACCCTCTCAAATGTTGCCGATTTGAAAAATCCGATGTTGACAGACCCAGGTCCCAGCCCAAAGTCGATCAAAAATTGAGCTTCGAGACCGAACATTACCCTAACCCTGGAACACGAAGACCCAGTCGGCACCTCTGCTGCAGCCCACGGATCCACTTTTCATTGCCCTTTCCCCCGGCCTCACATCTCGAACAGAGTGAGAAGTCGCCAGCCTCCAATCCGTTTTTTTCCGTAGTCGATCAGACCATAACCACCTGCGGAAGGACCAGGTCGCACATTATGGAGAGTTGCGATCAAAAGAGTCAATAATCCGTGGAACCGTCGAAGCAGCAAGGAGTTTCCATCTCACAACGCTCGTCTCATAGCTACTCAACATCTCACATCCCTCCCAGCTGCTCGACAGCGGGAAGCTGGACCACGCGGGGCGGACCAAACCCATTCCTCCACAACCTCCAGGATCTGCCACTCTCCTCTCCCCAACAACCTCGAGATCACAGCCACGTTCATTCCAGATCAAACGAGCCAAACGGAACCAACCTCTTGAACCAATATTCCAGTCATTGCTGCTCCTCAGCTCATCTCGCGATCATCACAATGACGCCTCCCCACACCCTCTTCCACTCGCTCCTCCGCCCGGCCGTTCTCCAGATCTTGCGGGCAACGGGTTTTCACAGCGCCAAAACCTCAGTGCTGGACGCGGTCACGGACCTGGCAGAGCGCTACCTCTACCACCTCTGCGAGCTGACAGCCCTCTACGCGGCACACAACGACTCGATCTCGGAAACAGCCGACCTGTCGCCCACCGTCGTGGACGTGCGCCTGGCGCTGCAGCGGGCGGGCGCGCTGCTCCCGGAGCGGCTGGAGGGCGAGCAGGAGTATCTCGGCGCCGAGGACATGCGCGGCCTCGAGGAGTTTATTGCCTGGGCGGCGGGGCCGCAGAACCGAGAGATCAAGCGGATCGCGCTGGACGGTAACGACGAGGCGGTTGATTATCTTGATGGTGAGTTGTGCATTCTCATGTGAGCATCATGAACAAGAGGGGAAGCTGATTGGTTTTGTTGGTAAAAAGCCCTCAAGAAGAAACACAGCAAAAATGACGACGACTCCAAGTTCCTCGGCACTCTTCTTGGCAAGTGCATCGAGCATGGCGAGGTCCAGGTCGAGGGCGGCGAGTTCCCCAGCATCTCCAACTGGGAGGAGAAGCTGCGAGCCGCCGCGCAACGGAGCCCCTCGGCCCAGGCGCCGGGAGCTGATGGCGATGAGGACTCGGACTCTAGACCGGGGAGTTCTGGCCTCAGCTCTCTCGGCGACCGGAGCATCGCGGACGACATGGAGTTGTCATGATTTTGCTCACGACATGGAGCTGCGATAATTCTCCTCGCAAGGTGTTCTCTTTTTCTCTCTGATCATTGGGGTGGTCACGTTTGACTACTGGGGCGGCGCAAGTTTGGGGAATAAAAGGGCTAGGCAAGCATAGCGAGGGCGTTTGTGGGGTTTGTCCAAGGATGGACCGTTTGATGGATTACTGCATGTTGGATTTGCTTCTCGCCAGAGGGTTGGGTTGATGATGAAGAGAACTACGGTTCAGAGAGAGCTGAAGTTAGGGCCAACACGGACAAGTCTCGATACCATGCTACATCAAAGACATGGTGGTCGAGACGGGTGGGCCGTATATAATATATTTGAGCCTCGAATAATCAAGACCGAGGATTCAAACGGCCGTTCTCATTTTTGCTCGCTCTCGCTGCTGTTTGCTCTCATTCTGCTTGCTCTCGTTCCTCATCAAACTCGTCACTTTCGTTCCTCTTATTCCCATATCCATCTTCACCGGCCTTCGCCCAGCAGGCAGTCCTCGACGGCCATCACTTCTTGAACTCGCTTGCACGATCCAGGTTGAACGCGGCGCTAATGAGCGCCAGATGCGAAAACGCCTGGGGCGTATTCCCCAGCTGCTCGCCGCTGCGCGAGATCTCCTCGGAGAACATCATGAGATGGTTCGAAAAGCTGAGCATGTTCTCGAACAGGTTAATGGCGCGGATGAGATAGGCCGGCTCGTAGACGCTCGCGCGCGTCATGGCCTCCACGAGCCAGAATGTGCACATGCTGAAGGCGCCCTCGCGACCGCCGACACCTTTATCTTCTTAGTATCTCTCTTTTCTATGAATGAAGATGGGAGAGAGGTGAAAAAAGACTTACCATCCTCCGATAGCTCCGTGTCATACCGATACACCAACCCCGTGCTGGTCAGCCCGCCCTTGTCGGGCGGCAGCATGATCCTGTCCATGGTATTCAGGAAGCGCGGGTCGTTGGGGGCGATGAAGAAGACGAGCGGCGCGATGAGGATGGACGAGTCGAGCATGGTGCGGTTCTCGTACGACTGGACAAAACACTTCATGTCCTTGTTGTAGCCCTTCTCCATGATTTCCTCGTAGAGTCCGTCGCGGGCCGCGAGCCAGTTGGCCCGGTTCGGGCAGGGGAAGTTGCGCTTCTCCGAGAGGCGCAGGCCGCGGTCGAAGGCGACCCAGAGCATCACCTTGCTGTAGACGAAGTTTTGCTTGTTGTTTCGGACTTCCCAGATGGACCTACGATAGTAAATCAGAATCAGATTAGGTACTGAGGAAGCGGTGGAGGACTTACATGTCCGGGTCATTTTTGATGGTGAGGACATAGTCCAGCATCTCGCGGATTGAGCACCACAGGTCCCAGTGGATCGGCTTGCCGTACTTGTTGTAGAGATAAATCGCATCCATCAGCTCACCGTAGATATCAAATTGCTGATGGTATGCAGCGCCATTTCCGATGCGGACCGGCCGACTTCCCTTGTAGCCATCCAGGTGGTTCAGCTCGACTTCAGGGATGTCGGTCTCGCCCCTGATGGTAAACATGATGGGGAGGCCGCCGGCCGCGGCGCGGGATTTGATGAAGCGCTCACTGATAAAGTCCATGTAGGCGTCAGCTTCCTCTGTGAAGCCTAGACGCAGCAGGATGTAGATGGTGAAGCTCGAGTCCCGGACCCAGGAGAACCGGTAGTCCCAGTTCCGCACGCCGCCGACGTCTTCAGGGATAGAAAATGTCGGCGCGGCGATGATGGCGCCGGTGGGTTCGTACGTCATGAGCTTCAGGATCATGAGACTGCGCGAGACTACCTCTCGCCAACGGCCCTTGTACTTGCTATTGGCGATCCAGTTATACCAGTATGTCTGCGTGTCATGCTGCTGGTTGTCTAGGACGGCGCTGGTGATGATGGGCGTGATGTGGTTTGGAAGGTCGTTCCGGAGCACAAACGAGACAGCCTGGCCTTCGGAAACATCGATAGTGGCGACCACGCCCTCGCCCAGCATCCCGGGTCTCTTCACCTTCTTGAACGACACGGACGGCGGGGAGAATCTTCCGTCGTCGTCGCCGTTGTCAATGCTTACGTCGAGCTGGAGCTGAACTCGGCTTCCATGGAAGGTAACCACTTTGCTGGCGCCCGAGTGCGAGCAGCTGTGATTCTCCTGGAGGATGGTGGTCGTGTGCGTTTCCCTGGCGTACTCGAACGCCGGGAATACCTCGACCTCGAGCTGGAGACGGCCACGGATACACTCGACACGGCGGACAAGCCACTTCTTCAGCTCCTCCTGGACGCTCTTCATCTCGCGGTAGGCACTCTGCTTGGGCCCCTTGAAGAGGACTTTGGCGCTCTTGGGCCGGGGGAAGAAGTCCACCAGATCAATAACTCCATCCTCGTGGATGTAGCGAGTCTGCAAGATATTGGACGACGGCAGATACTGCTGCTTGGTGGTGCAGGACAGGTGCTTTGCTGGCTGGATGCTGAAATAGCCTCCTTTGTCTTTGTCGAGGAGGCGACAGAAGACAGTCGGGGAGTCGAACTCAGGCCTGCAAGGTGTTATCCATTCGCTCAACTCTGTCAGAGGTCAGAGCAGAGACAGACTCACCAACACATAAAGTCTACGCTGCCGTCCATGCCGACCAGAGCACAAGTCCTCATATTGCCGATGAGCCCATAGTTCTCAATGGGAAGATATCCTCCGCCGGCTCTCCTCATGTGCCCGTCGGCTGCATGGGTTGACCCGTGGTTGCCTGACATCGTGAGTTGATCTTTTGGCAACAAATGTGCTCAGTGCCGTTGGTGTCTCGGAAACAGCTTGTAAGTGAGGGTGGCCAGGCAGGTGAGGTAACTCTTAATAAGACGAAGACAGTGTACCCGTTGGTACTTAATGGCAATGGAGCGGGGCAGACAGCAGCGATCAATCAGGGGACCCGCAACCAGCCGTTTCCAGGCTCGCATAGATGACGACAGGAAAAAGCGCGATGTTCTCGGCCAGCCCATCGAGATGCGGCACTCGACCACCTAGATACATGTAAATAAACCCCGCGCCATCCCCCCAATTGGCGCATCCTCAAACCCCCGCACGGAGTTGCGGAGAGAGGGCTGAAAGTGCTGGTCACGAGCCTCCGCGTCTTCCATTCACCTGCAAGAAGGGTCGCGGCCAAGTACCGGCTTCCCGCTCAATACACGTCCCTGAGTCAGCAACCCGTTCCGGTCGGTCCAATTCGCAGCGATGTGCTCGGAGTATGGTTGGTATCTCTGGATCTGCTCGTATTGGGCTCCGGATAGCACTTTGTTTGGGCCGGGGAATTGTGCGCAAATTCCCATGGGCTTGGTGCTAGGAACTGGAGCTTGGAGCATTGGGGGACTGAATGTGGATGGGAGCTTCCTCCGCACATCAAGAGAGGAGAAGGGTGCTGGCCAAGTCCGCAAACCGGCCCACTACCACACTATCAAATGATGGAAATACACTCCCTACAACAGTCGTTCAAGTGTTACCGGTTTCTAGCTTTATGGCGTACAGTCGGTGTTCTTGTTTTACATGTACACCGAACATGCTGGTTAGTTACCGTCAGATTGGGGGACTGGCACGAGACATGTTGCCATTCCAGGCCTGAATTAATGCCCAAACAGTCCGCAACCTTGTGTACTGAGTATTACGAACTCTTTCCAGCGTCTTGGATGTGCACGAGGTTGAATTCCTAGCAGGGACTTCATGAGATACTTTTGCTCTGTAGAGTAAACGACGAGCGGAGCGGTTAGATCGACTGTGTCCCTTTGCTAGATCGAGGGGTCTCAAGTCTATTATTACGCTCCTCTGAGCAAGTTTTTTGGCATTATTTCTTTGCGAATCGCCTTTAAGAAGTTTTATCAGGCATATCAAGCGACAGCTATCCTCTCGTTGCATTTTCCAGAAGCCTCATCTAGGGCTTTTTGCCTGCAAAAGCTTAATGGCAGAGCCCTTCCCAAATGATATCAAGAGTCCGTCGATTTGGCGGAGCACACAGTCGATCTAACCGGCCTCACCGACGAGGGAGCACACGATGTCTTGACGATTCATTCCTGCATCAGTGCCGGGCTAGTTGACCGACGCTGCGGACCGACAGCCTGCTGCCCAGCTGGCATTGGCTGCCGAGGGCAAGGACCACCCATGCTCCGACAGGCGAGGCCCAATCACGGCCGGCTCCCAGCTCGGCCCTCTCCACAACCGGCGATGCTAGCAGCGATCGCCCTGGACTTGCCGGGCTCGGCTTCATCCCCTGCTCTGTTTGTGCACATTGGACAATGATGCACGAGAGCGCGAGCCAACTGGCGGGTCTCCACCTGGACAATGTCTCTCCCCATTCCCAAACAACCTCCAGACCCGCGACCAGAGACCGCCGACGCTGCCTCTCACCCTGTCCAGACGGTACCGCTGACCCTTGTCTCATCTTCGGGACACGCGACCGCGGCCGCTGACGGGCCTTATGTTCAACGGTCTCCCCACGACACGCCTTCTTCCGACACCGACCCGACCGGAGACGAGTTCGAAATGGAGCCCGTAAATCCTGCCGGTCATCGTCGGCGTCGTAGCAGTCTCGGTCCTGGCCATGCCGCCGCCAGCGGGAGCAGACGAAGATCGCCGAGACCAAGAGGCCAGTCAATCCGCGGTGATTCCAGTGGCCCGGACGGCGTCGATGTGCTCGACGAAAACAGCGAGATGGTTGCTCTCGAGGCCGACGAGGTCCCCAGCGACGATATCTCGGACGAGGATCTCCACGATGACGAGGAGGCCGGCCTGACGGGCAAGGACAAGCGGAGGAAAAGGCACAAGAGGGACCGTAATACGCAACTAGACCAGAGGATAGCCAGAGACAGGATCTCGGCCGAGGAGAAAAAGGAGGCAGATCGCAGCGTCGCCAGGAGACTGGCGATAAATGCGACTCTGATTGGCCTGTGGTACACCTTCTCGCTCCTCATATCCTTGGTAAGAGTCTTGCTTCGCATCCAGTCTCGGCGACTAACAATCGGAAATAGTACAACAAGTGGATGTTTGACAAGTCGAAGCTGAACTTTCCGTTTCCCATGTTTACGACTTCGATGCACATGCTCGTCCAGTTCTCCCTGGCGTCGCTGGTGCTTTTTTTCTTCCCCTCGCTACGGCCGGGCCGCGGCCACCGGTCTGACCTGGGACAGTCCAGGAACGAGCCCGGGAAACCTATCATGACCAAGATGTTTTATCTGACAAGGATCGGCCCGTGCGGAATGGCAACCGGCCTGGATATTGGACTGGGAAACACGTCTTTGCAATTCATCACCCTCACATTCTACAGTATGTTGTTCGAAACTCACAGAGGACCCGCTAACTGGTTACAGCCATGTGTAAATCATCGTCATTGGCGTTTGTGCTTATTTTCGCATTCCTTTTTCGCCTTGAGAGCCCCACGTGGAGACTCGTTGCGATTATAGCCACCATGACCTTGGGCGTCGTCATGATGGTCGCCGGGGAAGTCGAATTCCATCTCGGCGGCTTCCTCCTCGTCATCTCGGCCGCCTTCTTCTCTGGTTTCCGCTGGGGTCTGACGCAGATCCTGCTGCTCCGGAACCCAGCCACGTCCAACCCCTTTTCAAGCATCTTCTTCCTAGCGCCGGTGATGTTCATCACACTCTTCACCATCGCCATCCCCGTGGAAGGCTTTGGGGCTCTTATCGCTGGCATCGAGGCCATAGCGGCAGAGCGAGGCGCGCTGGTTGCCCCCTTACTCCTGCTCTTCCCGGGAACCATTGCCTTCCTCATGACGGCCTCGGAATTCGCTCTGCTGCAGCGCACATCGGTCGTCACGCTTTCGATTGCAGGCATCTTCAAAGAAGCGGTGACCATCTCCGCCGCGGCTATTGTGTTCGGCGATACCATGACGTTCGTCAATATTATTGGTCTCTTTGTTACGCTTGCTGCTATAGGCGCGTACAACTACATCAAGATCACCAAGATGCGCCAGGAGGCGCAGACGGTTGTTCATCGCGAGCATATCGAGGGCCAGACGGGCGACGGGGGGAGTGTCACATCGCCTAGTGGGAGTGGAAGCGATGCCGAAGTCGAAGACGATGCGGAGAATGCCGGTCTGCTCTTGCGAGATGATACTCCATCCGATATTGGGAGGGGGAGGTCGCCTGTCTCGGCTGGGGAAAGGATATGAATATTTTAAGAGAAGTCGAGCTCACATCATGATGGTTGTGATACCCACATTTTTTACATCTTTGTATCATCTACATATTTGTCACCTATGCATCGTTTTCTTATGTATATGCCATCATTCATACAGGGGAGGTATGGTAGGGATGTGGAAGGAAAGGAAGGAAGTGGTTGGGGTCTGATATGTGTGGCGTTTGCATCTGTAGGGTTAAGGTACTCGGTAGCATATCTCTGGCGTGAAATAGGGAATTTTTGTACATACAACTCACTCTGTGGTTCAATATTCATATATCGAGTGTGAGTGTGACAATTCAAGGTTTGGGGTGCTTGAGAAAGCGGGTGGACATACGGAATAAAAAAGAGAGATATTGTGCTGTTTGTTATCTTCGTCTCTGCTCCCTGTCTTGACTGGAGAGTTGAGTAGCAACCTGGAGGTATACAGGGTAAGTATTCCGTAGAAAACGTCAGAAATAAACCGTAGAGGTTATGTCTTTTTGAGGATGGGATGCTTGCTTGGATTACTTGGCAGACTGGACTACCTACCTACCTTACTTTAGAGAGGCGATAGTTAATAACAAGGAAGTGTCCATCTGAGTCTGGGTGGCAGAATAGAAGGTCTGAGGCTCCCCGGAATACCTGCGGAATACCTGGTCGTTGTGTGTGGGAAAATGAAGAAGCCGTATATTCCGTTAGAGGTGACACATTTATCAACGACCATCTTAGTAAGACTCTTTAGTTTGGATATATATATATCCATCTAGATACACATCTGGATATACACCTGGATATATATCTAGACACACATCTGGGTATAATAATCGACCGGAAGAGTTCACTCGTATCCCACGCACTGTGTGTAATTCTCGATGTCGTCTTTATGAACAAACCAGACCGCTGGCTAAACACGGCTTTTCAGGATTTCAGTACTCTCCAGGTATTATATCTGCCCGCTAAAACCCTTGGGACGCCCTTCTCACATACCACCCGAAACAAAACCACGCTGTGTCCAACCCAGGACCAACCGGGGTATCACTCCTCTCTGGATTCACCCAAGGAGCTTCAGGCCACCCCTCGTCTTCTGACCGGGCTTGGTAACCCCTCCTCCTCCGACAGGCCCCAGGTGCGGTTCGTACCCGTCGTGATGACCACCACCACCACGGCCACTACCGCTCGCGTTCCCGCTCTTCTTCTTATTCTTATCCTTCTTGCGATCGTCCTTCACGACCGCGGGCTTAATTTCCGTCTTGGCTTTGTGTACAACAACGGGATGGCTCTGGATGTACTTCCCATTCATCTCCTTGGCCGCTTGGAAGAAATCCTCGGGGTCGCTAAAGCTCACAAACCCAAACCCTTTGCTCTTTGTCGTGCGCTTGTCGCGAATCACTTTTGCTTTCTGCACGCTCTTCCACCGCGAAAAGGCCTTCAGCAGCGAGTCGTCGGTCGTCTCGCCTGCCAGGTTGCCGACGAAGAGTCGGAGATGCGACGGGTCCCACTCTAGAAGGCTGTCGTCCTGCCACTTCTTGCCGCCTCCTTCGCGGTAGACCGTCTTCTTCTTGTCCTCGGTCGTGCCGCCTTTGCTGCCGCTGGTGCTCGATTCGGCAGTAACAGCGGCGGACGTGCTGACGGCTGCGCGGCTTGTCCCTGTCGCCGACGGGTCCTTGGGCATATATGCGCTTTGCCATTGCGCGATCTGCGCGGCCACCTCTGGGTCAAAGTCGGCAGCTGGTGCGGCGCCCGGAACCGGGAACGGGTTTCGTATTTGCGGTGGGGTGCCGTAGCTGGCGGTGCTTGCGCCGCCATAGTAGCCCGGCTGCTGCGACGCGTAGCCCGCTTGCGGATAATCGGTTGACGTACTATAGCCCCTGCCGGGGACACCTACTGTGGGCATCTGGGGAGCCGCCGCGTAGGACGCAGTTGTGGGAGCCGCGGCATAGCCGACGGGCGCGCTGGCGACGCCATAGCTGGGGTAGGCCGACGCGGCTGTGGCGGCGGGATAGCCGGATGCGACAGACGTTGGCGGCGCCGAGATGGCCGCCGGCGAGAAGGCGGGCTTGAAGCCGGGGAGTTTGGACGGTGGTGGGCGCGGAGGCAGTGATGGATGCGACGCGGTCTTGGATACACCTGGAGGACCGGGGTATGACATGATGAATATTTCTTGCGCCGACAACGGACTTTCGCTTTCTTGCACGTACCTGTGAGCCCGGGTTCCGATGGCGGCGATGCTCCTGCAACCTTTTCGGCGAAGTTGGCTCACGGAGGGTTACGGCGGTCTGTCGTTGAGAAAATGTTTGGGGGATACAGGGAAATGGTGGTTGTTGGCAAGAGACCTCGTTGGCAAAACAGAGTCGAAGTCGACAGAAATCCGGCTTGGGGTTCGGCGTGTGGCGGTGCAAATGTGCCATCCCTCACCAACCCCAATTACCCAGGGGAGGCACGCAGGGTCCATGTGGCTGGTGTTCTGCCAAGTCTTTGGAGGGGTAAAAAGTTGATTACCCCGCCTGCCGCTTTCCATCTCGAATCCCCACCATCACATCGTGTCCGGGCAACCAGAACTTCGAAGCAGGTTTGGGTATGGTCATGAAACGAATTTCCTCCCATTACGAGATCCTGGCGGGTCCGGGTGAGAAAAGTGTTGAGGACGGGACTGCGTAAGCGGTCATTGGCTCCCGACAAAGAGCCTGAAGCTTGGCTGAAGTGCGGGAATTTATCTGGAAATCTAACCCTGTCAAAAGAGGCCGCAATGACCTGATATTTGGGACAGAGGGCAAATCCCTAGAAGCAGCTGTTGGAGAGCCCGCTAATAATAAAGCAGCTAGGGATAAAAAAGGGTAGCTAGTCCAACGGGCGCCGGGAGATCCGCGCGGCCACCCAGGAATAATCCGTCGGGTGTTGCGAGTTGGCCGAGACCGTAACGTTGTGAAGCAGCTCTGCCCGACCCAGAATCGAGCTCAGGTAGCAACACGTCTCCGGAATATGGAGCAGGAAGGCAGATCTTTAGGTAAACTGACCATCCAGCGACAACCTTTCATCCGTTGCCGCAGTTGGCGTTCCGGCGCCGGAAGCTTCAGAGATAGCCATGGCATGTCTGATGAACCGTGCTCCTCCGCGGCGCGGGGATGCGAAACCTGCGGCGGTCCAGGGTCTGACGGGAATGGTTTGAGTTGTACAGAAGAGAATCGAGAGTTCCTCGTTCTTTTGTGGGGCATTGGGAGTTCGGACAAACCCCCCACGCAGTTCAAGTCCTTGGGCTGCTTGTCCCTCGCAGGGAAACCCAGGAATGACTGTCTGGCGGTCATCCTTTGTGAACCTGGGAGCACGGCAACGGAGCCGAACCGTTGCTGGGGAGGCGGGCCTGTGTAATAACAAGGGATGGGAAGAAAACGGGTTTATACCAAATACTTGCAGGACATGGCGGGATGACAAGACCGGGATCGCAGGTCTGATACACCTGTCCGGAGATACTCAAGCGTCTCCGGCAGCTCCACGCCAATAGAGCGGCGAGCTGTCAGAAAGAACACGCTCCAAGCAGCATGGAGCCTGTGGTGGTATGGATATGGAAACGTAGGTGCACTGAGTAAGCCCCACGTCCAATTATCCGCCGGGATGGCGGGACTCGCAGTGGACGGTGCCAATTTAGCTCGCTGCCCACGATCGACCTCCGTCCAAGGAGCTCGGCCGGATAGCCTGGGCTCCCTGGGAAGTCTCTTTTTAAAACTTTCGTCATTACCCTTTCCGTCTGCCCCTCCTCCTCTTCCCCATTGAAATCCCTCGTTGAGTTTTCAATCCAACAGCCGCCGCTTCTACCCAACCCAGCTTTTTTCTTCCTCGGTTTCCCATCACACAGGCTTTCCCATCAAAGCCTCCACCTCGGAATTCGAATTGCTCTGGCTTCAAAACCACCATTTTGCCCCCAAAATGTCTCGCGCTGTGTAAGTCCCTTACCCCACCTCCCCGCCCGACGCTCCTACCTTCGGCGATTCGAGTCAGCTCTGCTGCTTGCGGATTGCGGCCTCTGCTGGAACCCTTGGTTTCCGAATGACTTTCGCCCATGCTCCGTAGAACTGTCGACGAGGGCAGCAGCAGCTGTTCCCGACGACGATGGTGCCGGCGATGGCGGGGTTTGTCGTTTCCACCTACTGAGTGTATTCAGCGCCCGCCTCGCAAACATCAAAGTTGGCGGAGCTGGAACTGCTGGGACTCTCTTGAACTCGCAGATGCAGACGAATGCTAACAATGCTGCAAGCGCTGATCTCGGCCTCATCGGCCTGGCCGTCATGTAAGTCCAGTCTCTCTTCGATCTAGAGATGAGTCAGTAGCTAAAGGGGAACAAGGGGTCAGAACCTGATTCTGAACATGGCCGACCACGGCTTCACCATCTGCGCCTTCAACCGTACCGTCTCCAAGGTCGATGCCTTCCTGGCCAACGAGGCCAAGGGCAAGTCGATCGTCGGTGCCCACTCCACCGAGGAGTTCGTCCAGACGCTGAAGAAGCCCCGCCGTGTCATGCTCCTCGTCCAGGCTGGCAAGCCCGTCGACGACTGGATCGAGACTCTCCTTCCCCTCCTCGAGCGCGGCGATATCATCATCGACGGTGGTAACTCACACTTCCCCGACTCCAACAGGAGAACAAAGTACCTCCAGTCCAAGGGCATCCGCTTCGTTGGCTCGGGTGTGTCCGGTGGTGAGGAGGGTGCCCGCTACGGGCCATCGCTGATGCCCGGTGGTAACGAGGACGCCTGGCCGTACATCAAGGACATCTTCCAATCGATTGCTGCCAAGAGCGACGGTGAGGCGTGCTGCGAGTGGGTCGGTGACGAGGGTGCCGGCCACTATGTGAAGATGGTGCACAACGGTATCGAGTACGGTGACATGCAGCTCATTTGCGAGGTATGGCGCTTCCACCCTTCTGACAGACATAGTGTTAACAGGTGAATATCACAGGCGTACGATATCATGAAGCGTGGCCTCGGCATGGATAACAAGGAGATGGGTGATGTCTTCGCCAAGTGGAACAAGGGTGTCCTCGATTCTTTCCTCATCGAGATTACCCGGGACATCATGTACTTCAATGATGAGGATGGAACTCCGCTCGTCGAGAAGATCCTCGACAAGGCCGGCCAGAAGGGCACCGGAAAGTGGACTGCGGTCAACGCCCTCGATTTGGGCATGCCCGTCACACTCATTGCTGAGGCCGTGCTCGCTCGCTGCCTGTCTGGAATCAAGGAGGAGCGTGCCAAGGCTTCGACCAAGCTCGAGTTCGTTGGTCGCGCCAACACTTTCGAGGGCAACAAGGAGCAGTTCCTGGAGGACCTGGAGCAGGCCCTCTATGCTTCCAAGATCATCTCCTACGCCCAGGGCTTCATGCTCATGCAGGAGGTATGTTCCGTAGCGCGACGGTCAGCGAGGACATGTGCTAACAAAACCAACAGGCTGCCAAGGAGTACAAGTGGAAGCTCAACAAGCCCTCGATCGCCCTCATGTGGCGCGGTGGCTGCATCATCCGCTCCGTCTTCTTGAAGGACATCACGGCGGCGTATCGCCAGAACCCCGACCTTGAGAACCTTTTGTTTGATGACTTCTTCAACAAGGCTATCCACAAGGCACAGCCGGGCTGGCGTGACGTGGTCTCCAAGGCGGCTCTTCTCGGTATCCCGACTCCCGCCTTCTCGACAGCTCTGTCGTGGTTCGACGGGTACCGCACCAAGGACCTCCCAGCCAACCTTCTCCAGGCGCAGCGCGACTACTTCGGTGCCCACACGTTCAGAATCAAGCCCGAGGCGGCGAACTCCAAGTACCCCGAGGGGAAGGACATCCACGTCAACTGGACCGGTCGTGGTGGCAATGTTTCGGCGTCTACTTACCAGGCATAAAATGGGCAAAGATGGGAGGCGGCATGTTATTGCTTGTTTGACGGAGTAGCTCTGGGAAAATTGCAGTAGACGAAACAAATAGAAACTACAGCGTCCGAGCTACCGGCGTAGGTATGACAATGATTGATTAATTCATGGCATCGTCCTCAATACCTAAAAGTGTAGCAAATTGGTTTTGCCAGTCCGTGCTGCTTGCTTGGGCTGTGGTGGCGCCTAGAATTGATTGGCTGAGCTTTGTCCGAGAGTCACGTGACCGAGCAGTGTGCCCCCAAGGCATTTCAATGCGGCAGCGGTTCGCGAAAAGCGCGACTCCAAACTCAGAAGCCACAGCTCGCGACAAGGCGACTACGAGCAGGGAGATTCGCGGCCCACCACCACGACACGTATCCGCCCGACCCAACCTCTTGAAATGATCGCACGACGATAAAGCCTTGAGATCATTGAAAGTTCCCACTCCCAAGTATCAACCATGGCCGCGGACCCAAGCCAGAATGTGCATGCGGAGTTGGTACGTTTTCCAGCGCAAACCACCCCGAGGCTGTCTAGCTAACATTGAGCTCATCCAGCTCCCGCATGTGCACTTGTTGTCGACATTTCGATATGCCACCAGTCCCACCATCAATCTCCACGAAGTCACGAAATGGCTGATGTCGGCGCCGAAGATCGCCCGCGACACTGCACCGTTCTTCTGGACGTACCTCGACTGCCCACAGGATGGCTGCATCTTCTTGACATGGCAGCCGACTGCCCGGCGGAATACCGAGTTTGCCAGCGATGGCTATATCTGGCCATCGGGGGAGCTCTACTTCCGCCACGAAGCTGGCAATGGCTTGGTACGAACACCCGACTGTTGGACGAAGCCCTGTGGTGATGAAGCGCTCTAACACGGTTCGCAGATTCTGGAGATATATCATCAGCGGTGTGGGTACCGAATTGGGGATCAATTCGCGACGCACTCGAGAAGGCGCTTCAGGCTCTTGCCTGGGCCAGGTGTCGCACAGATGCCCAACATCCCTCAAGTCGACCCGAATCTCTGGATCGTCCACTACGGGCCAAGCGAGAAGAATGACAGGCTGCCTGTCAACATGATTCCGCCCCCTCCGCCGATGCAGCACATCATGAATGTCCGCCAGCAGCTCTTCTCTATGGGACAGATTGTTCGGAAAGAGTTTATGCTCTCGGACCGTGTCAACTGGCCCCAGATGCCGCTTCCCATGCGCGGCCAAGCCATGTACGCGCCCCCGATGCCGACTCGAAATATGCCCCAGGGTATTGCGTATCCTCCGCACCCTGCTCCGCAGGTTGGCCCAACTCCCAAGCGGCGCGGCGGCCCCGGCCCGGGCGCTGCGCACCCCCCTCAGATGATGGGTGCGCCGTTTCCTGGGATGGACAGTATCTTTGACGATGACGAAGACATCTCGCGAGGTGATATGTTCGATCACCTCACCCCTCACGAAATCAGTCTCCATCGCTATCAACAAAATCACGAGTGGATGGAAGAGATATTGTCTTCCCCGTATCGTATCGGCCAGATAGAAGTGGCAGATCTCGGATTTGGGCTGAAGGGCGAACTTGCCTCGCTAACAGACGGCATTTTCGAAGCACAGGGGAGTGGAAACTGGCAGCAAAATCCCAAGAAACCGATGGCGGGCCACCTGGATCCTGAACTCGCTGCTCAGTTCAAGCAGCGGATTGCGGATCACGTCGCTGCCAATGAGGCGGAGATTGCGCGGCTCAAAGAAAAGTATGCCAACGTCCATAAAACCTTCAAAGACACCACGGGGACGAAACAGGCTGAGCGAGAGCTCCGCTTGGCTGTTGACCAAACAGGAACCGAGTTCTGGCGCCTGGAAGGAAGACTTGAAGACAGCGAGGAAGACTCCAGCCACCCGACCCAGCACATTGACAAGTCGGTCGACGAGATTCTTGCCCAAGTGGAGAAGGCGGTTGGTAAACATGCCGCCGTTGTGAGTGAGGTAATGCGCATCCAGGACGGTGGCTATCAGGAACCAGCCCCGGAGCCGGAGCCTGTTCCACAAGCCTCACGTGCGCCCGCCGAATCCGCAAGTGCTGGACAAGCGATTTCGATGTCGCGAATCGGATCACAGAACAGCGGTGTGATGATCGGGGACTCCGACACCGATATGGGTGGAACGGCTGCGGGCCTGCTCGATCAGATGCATGGGGGCTTCTCGTCGACCTCGACACCGCTCAATAACTTTCCAACGCCACAGCCACATCTGTCCGCAATTCCCTCCAGTGCTGCGACACCTGCCAATCTCAACGTACCCTCGCCTCTTCCGGCTCAACAGGCTCCACCCCAGCAGATGGGCAGTGCTGGCGAGGACATGAGAATGGATGATGTCGATGGATCCCGGCTCGGAACCGCTCCAGACCAAGGAACTGGCAGCGGCGACTGGGTGGTTGTACCTAAGGGGGGTGTATCACCCGGGTCGTCTGGCAACCCTGCCGGAACGGCTCCGGCTGCGACGTCGAGCAAGCCAGCGTCCGCCGCCCCCACGCCCGGAGAGGGCCTGGGATTTGATGGGGATAACAACGACTTCAGCTCCCTGGGCGATCTCGATACCGCCGGTGATGCCCTTGCGGGCTACGACCCACCGAGCGTGGATGCGGCTGGCCTTGGCGATTTGAACATGGACATGGAAGACTCGGCTTTTGGAGATGCGTTTCATGGAGTTGGGCAGTCGGGAGGCAATACGCCTGCTGATGGGATGTAAAATGGGTCCTTGATGTTGTATGAGTAGTGTGTTTCACGACTGGGATTGGAAGCGCGGGCTGTTTTTTATTTTATTTCGGGTATTGATGAGAGCACGGCTAGATAGCGGTAGTGTTACTCACTAAGAATTTGAGAGTGAACCGGTTGGAGCTGGCATCGTTTGTGAGCTGAAGCTGTGGTGTGTTTTGCCTTGTGACATTGGTTTTTGATGATCGATGATCTCGCCAGTCCTCATGAAGCTCTCTCTGTTGATTATGCATTGATCGTAAACACAGCCAGGCCCCGAGGTAGGTAGGTAGTAACTTGGCTTGGCAGTGAATCTTCTCCTATCCATCAGCATCTAGACCTAGAGTCTCTCTAGCTTGATCCTGTGGTACTTTGGATGTTTTCTCTATACGGCTGTAAGTGCAACCTGCTCAAGAGCCAATGTGGAGACGACACCATTCTCTTATTGTGTAGACTCTCACCTCTGCTATTAGCTTGGGAGGAGATATGTACAAGTTCATCGAGGCCGGCCGACGTTTTTCTGATTGCCTTCTCTCCTGCCTTGGTTCTCTTCTCTTCTCTTCTCTTTCCATATCCAAAAAGAAAAATAAAAGAGAGAAGAGAAGAGAAGAGAAGAAAAAAAGAAACTCCCACCAACGCTCTAGAACTAGCATGTTTTCTAATCTACGTGATACTGCGGATCTAAACCATATTGTTAACCATTTATTTTGATGTTATCAAACCCGTGTTGTTGTAAAGTAATCTTGATACAGTTAAGTACAACTTCTCCTGTTTTTTATTCTGGAAGGTCGGTCTGTAGACATTTGACTTTTAAGAACAGACTCAGCATATGAATGCTTACCTTTCAGGTAGATAGAATGTGGGAAACGGAGCTGTGTATGTATTGTGGTAAGATGTGGTTACGTTACCTACCTAGCTGTGCTGGGCCACATCATCTACATATCTATGTACCTATGCATCTTTCTAACGCCGCGGGGATTCGGTTCGCCCTGAATAGCTTCATCCGTTTTGTTTACAAGTCAACAAAGAAATGTTAGAAGATAGTAAGTGACATCGGTCTGGCGTCCACCAGCTGCAGCACTGACGACCCATTCATTGCCCCGTCTGCGTGGCTGAATCCTCATGGATAGCGCTTTTGTCTTTAGACGGCAGGTAGAGACACCGCTTGCTCTCTCTAGGGGGTAGGAGCTCTTGGGCTCTCTACGACATAAGAAGAAGAATGGTATTACCAGGCAGTCACTCCGGCAATGGTGAGAGAAAACAAGCGGTGGTTGGCCTGTCTCATCGGCTTAGCAAGCTAGGTCTAGATAGGTTCGTTGGAAGCAATGCGTTGTTATTTTGGACAGTGAGCGTTTCTTATTCTGATGATTATCTACTCCTGGTGGTCTCTTGAAGGCATCTATGAATAGTCTTGTTGACCACAGGGCGCAGTTCCATGTACAAGAGAAGTCGATTTCCACGGGACGTGTGGGATAACGCATCGAGCTCGAGACTCGTAGCTAGGGCAATAGTGCTTCATAGAGGCGTGCTTTCAGAGAATAATATGGGCGGCTGCATGATGGGCCGTTAAGGAAACAATTCTCATAGACCCACATCATCCATTCCACGCCTGGTAATCAAGACCAGAGACTCCTTGTTTCTGCCTATAGTTCCAAATTGCCCTAGTACATCACCTCGAATCCCAACAGGTCACCGGATCATCAAGTACTGGCACAATGCTTGATTCGACTTCATTAGCTCACAGGCCTCCCAGTGCACGACACGAGCGGTATTGAGCGAACCAGCTGTACCAACCAAACACCATGCCCGAAGATCACTTGGCCCATTTCATTCAGAACTGCCTCTATGACACATGATGTGCTCGAGCAGCTTTTCCCTGCCAGCCCAGCCGTCCCGTATCTGATAAGCTCAAGCCCTCAAAGCAAAACCACGCCAGAAATGCCCAATGAAAAGCCCAACCCTTTAGAACTTGCTGAACTGCTTGATCGCCTTGCCAGTTCGGGGCAGCACACGCAGCACGTTGAAACGGACCTGCATCTAGTCAGTATAATCCCAGCAATCCCAAAAATGTCCACGCACCGTCTTGCTCAGAGGTCTGCACTGGCCAACGGTGACCTGGTCACCCTCCTCGACACGGAACGCCGGCGACACGTGGGCCGCAAGGTTCTTGTGGCGCTTCTCGTATCGGTTGTACTTCGGAATGAAGTGGAGGTATTCGCGCCGGATGATGATCGTCCGGTGCATCTTGGTCGAGACGACGGTGCCAGTCAGGATACGGCCACGGATCGAGACCTGGCCGGTGAAAGGGCACTTCTTGTCTGCAAAAAATCACCGTTAACTCATGTCCACCCCAAGAGTCTTTCCATCGCTCGATGCCACTGCTTCGTCGGTCCATCGTCTTCGTGCTCGGGTGCGATCGCAATTCGATATAACGTACCGATGTACTGTCCCTCAATCGCGGTCTTGGGGGTACGGAAACCCAGACCGACGTCCTTGTACCATCTCCGGCCACCCTTGCCCGGTCGGGATGACTTGACCTTGGTCTTGGAGTTGAGGAAGACTGGTGGGCTGTCAGCGCTGCCGCCATCACGGGTACAACCAAGCTGCAATTGTTGTAACAGCTCGGTTTTTGCAAAAGGCCAACTCACTATGCGGCTGCTTCTGGAAAGCACGCTCGCTCTGCACGGTAAGCTCGGTAGCCATCTTGACGGTCTGGTGGTGCCGGAAGATGCGCTGGGTCGTGCAAGGTGTGGTTGTCGAAGGTCGAAATTCGCGTCTGGAATTTTGCTAGTTGGGGATTGATTTTTTGGGGCTCACACCAAAAAGTGTGGAAGCGTGCGCGGAAGCCACAGCAGCCCCACAGAATCCAGCCACACTTTGACCAGAGGCCGCGGGGCCAGGTCTTGGCTGCGCTAACCGAATGCGGCTACAGTGACTTTTATTTACTCTGCCTTCTTATCCGCCAATGAGAATCCGCAGATTGAGGTAAACAGGTGCCCCTCGGCCGACCAGACCTTTCCCTTGACGGCATCGTGGTCCCGCGCGTCTTCGCTTTCACGAATTTCTGTTCTTTGAACGCGCCGCAGGAGCACAATCACTCACAACAGTGCACCATACCTCGACTGCACTGCTATGTCGTCGCAAAGCGAAGCCACGCTCCCTGCGACGCGCAGAACGCGTAAATCAATTGGCGGCAGGTCGCCGACGAGAAAAGGCGCCGACAAAGAGAACGCGACCGTCGACATCGGCACCACCATGGCCGCCAACCGCAAGAAGTCGAGGAGCAAGAGCATGGGGCCCGCGGGGCTCGATGGCCTCAAGTCTGGAACCGGCAATCGCCGAGCTGTATGTTTTCCCGCGTTCAATCGCAACCTCTGCGAATTCTGCTGGTTATCGCGAATGCTAACTCCGTCGCAGTCGCTTGCTATCCCCTCGAGACCACCTCCGCGCTCTATCTTGAAGCCGACTATCCCCCTTCTCCCGGAGATTCCTCCCCATAATCCGAAAAACGGCGCAAACTCGGCCGACAACACCGACAATACCGGCACTAAGGTGGCGTTGCGCACAGAGGAGGAGCAACAGGCCGCCGCTCGCGAGCGGGAAGAGCGCGAGAGAGCAGAAATGGAGAAGGAAATCACAGACCGGCGAGAGGCGCGCAGAAAGTCTCTGGCCAACCGTCGTGTCTCGTTTGCTGCCGAGGCCACGCTCCATACGTTCCACGAGGTCGAAGAGATGCAAGACTCGACAACTTCGACGAACTCGACCCGACGCGCGTCTTCTGTCGCCGCTCCGTCTCCGGCGCCGCAGCCAAGCGATTCTCATGGTTCTGACGCGTCGGAACCGCCCTCAACACCGCCGGAAGCCGTCGACGAAGCTGTTGCCGAGTCTCCCGCTAACCAGAGGGATTTGCACCAGCGGAAGAACAGGCGCAGCTCTGGAGCAGCCTCCGTCTACGACAATGATGATGATACGATCGCTTCTACTGTCTACGATTCTGATGTCGAACAAGCTGAGAGCATCGCTGAGGAGATGACGGATTCCAGCGACGATTCGGACGATGATGGGACGATGATGACGGTGGAAGCCGAAGAGATGACCTCTGCATCTGTGGCATCCCTTCACTCAGAGTTTGGCGCTGATTCAAGCGGGGACTTGGATGAGAATCTTCGGTTGGCGGCCCAGATGGCCGCTACCCAGCGCCTTGACGATGACGAAGAGGTCATTGCTGGGTTTGCTGGCTGGGGAAAGAAGAACCACTCCGCAGGGATTGCCGCTCAAAGAGCTCCCCAAGCAGCCCCAGTGGAAGAGGACGCTGTTTCTGAGGCTGAGATGACAATGGAGATGGATATGGACATCACCGGTGCGGTTGGCGGAATTCTGAAGCCCGCCGCGACAGCTACCGAGGACGAGGAGGATGGTGAGGAGGAAGAAATGGACATGTCAATGGACGTGACCAAAGCGCTAGGCGGTATCATCTCAAACTCGAAACCCCAAACTCGCCGGAAATCCGTTCGACCTACGCAACGGGCGGCGGAGGATGTGACCTCGATTGGTGACCAGACTATGGATTTCACCATGCCCGTGGGCGGAATAAAGCGAGGCAGAGTCTCAGATGTCAGCCACATGACGACGGACAGCAACGAGGATATGTCGATGGAAATGACTACTGCCATCGGCGCTGTTCTTGGCGGAAATGCGATTAGCTCTGTCGCAAAGGGCAACCGACGAGAGACAATTGCTGCAGAGGAGGACGAAGTTTCACTTATGGACATGACGACAGCGGTCGGGCGAATCCTGCCGGCCGATAACGTGGAGGATGTGGACGACGAGACCATAGGCATGGACATGACTATGGCAGTCGGCAGCATCATCAAATCTGTCCTCGCCCCGACGCCCGAGGCTCGCTCTGCAGCAAAGAAAGTCATGGAGGAAGAAGTAAATGAGCCTGAGCCGTCCGTCACAGCCTCGACTGAGATTATACCATCATTGGAGAAGCCTGTAGCGGATACACTACCCGCCGAGCCGAACCCAGAGCCGGCCGCCTTCAAGGGCAGAGGCCCGCGGCGAAGCACATCCCGCAGTGTCTCACCGCCGAAGTCGCCGGTCCGGGCCAGGTCCCCTCTGAAAGCCACCACTCCCGAGCCAAGCCCGGCAGCCAAGACACGGACGCCAACCAGGTCAAAGGCAACCCCTGTGATGATTGGTAGCCGCTCGAGCTCTCCGGTGCGTCAAGGGTCTCCGGCCAAGACCACACCAGGCTCGCCCTCCAAGGCGAAGAAACTCTTCCGTCACGACCCGGAAACTGGCGCCAGCACTCCTCGCGTTGTGCTGACCCCCCAGGGACGTCGCCTTTCTGGTGTCGGTGCTGATCGGCCGGGGCTGGGGTCGCCAAAGGTTGCTCAGATCTTCGACCGTCGAGAGTCGCTCGGAGATGCGGCGGGCAGTTTTACGCCGGGTAAGGCGACAAATGCGCGCCGCGGCGTGTCTTTTGCAGACCCTCGCGTCATGGCGGCCGAGATAGACAAGGACCGCGAAGAAGAGGAAGAGAAGGAGAACAGCCGCCGAATTCTTCAGCGCGAGGCGGATGGCGAACAGGACGGTCCCGAGAGTACGCAGAGTCTCAAGGAGATGATTGAGGGACTGAGTCCGAAGAAGAACCCGCTTCGTGGCCGCAAGAGCTTGCATGTAGGAAGCGCGCGAGGCTTGCTGGGGAAGCGTCCGGCAGAGCTTAGCGACGACGAGGCGGAGGATATGGACGGCGTGAAACGGCTCAAGAACCTCCAAGGCAGCCCGGTCAAGAACGTGAAGCTGCAGTCACCTCCTTCCAAGGCGGAGACAACGACAGGCCGGAAAACACGGGCTGGTCTTCGTAGCGCCGATAACACGCTCACAGAGAACATCACTCCGACTACTGCACCGTCGCCCAAGAAGGCGTCTTCGCCCAAGGCGCTGGGTCGTTTCAAGTTTGTTGACGACCAGCCGACTAATACAGTCGACTTCGAACACACAGCGGCGTTGGATGACATTGATATGCAGGAAGACGATGATGGGGAGCGCATTCATCTCCAGGACTTCCTCAACATGACGAGCATCCGTTTCATGGAGCTGACGACGACAAAGCGGAGGTTTACCGTGGCGCCAAGCGCATCACGGGACAGTTCGGCTCCGGATGGGAAAGAGGATGTGTCGCTGGAAAAGTGTGTCGTTGCAGGTGCATGCACCGTGCCTATGTTGGAGCTCTATCAACATGTAAGTTTGTCGATTGCGCGTTCTGGTATCTGCTAACGTGTCTAGTCATGCCGCGAACTGAAAAAGTACATCGCGGAAGGCCGTCGCATTGTGCGCGAAATCGAGACAGAGACCTTCGAAGAGAACCCGCCCCTGTTCCGGGAGTACATCTCGGCGACGCCCGAGTTCAAGATGCTCATGGACAACCAGTTTAAGAACGTCAAGAGCCACGCGCGACTTCTGAGCAAGGCCATGTGGTACGAGTGGCGGATGAAGCTCCAGGACGGGCTCAAGGAGGGCCTGGTGAACATTGCCGAGGGCATGGACCACGACGACAAGGTGCTGAAGAAGCAACAGGAGCTATTGTCGTCGGTACTTCCGGAGATGACAGACCGCGTACAGTCGCTCGAGCGGGAACATGAGGATCTGGAAGCGGTGGCGCGGGAGCTGGCCGAGTCGGATCCGGAAGAGCTCCAGAAGGCGCGGGAGCAGCTCGTGGCAACGGACAAGGCGATTGCGGAGAGGATGAAGCAGATCGCCGAGCTCCGCGCCGAGGTGGAGGAATCAGAGAAGACTGCGGCATCGCTGGCGAAGCGCAAGCAAGAGTGTCTCGACGAGATCAAGGAAGCCGACAAGGTCCGGGAGGAGTGTCGGGGATGGAGTCCTTCTGAGATCAGCGCCATCAAGAGTGAGTTTTTGTGAGAATCAATTTTGGAAGGTATGCTAACGATGCATAGCACGGGTCGACGCGCTGGAGAAAAAGCACGGCTGGGCGATCACCGGGATTTCCGGGACTACACTGTCGATGTCGTACAAGCGGGAGATTGAGCTGGTGTTTGACGCCGTCGCGTTTGCCCAGGCGGCCCAGAGAAAGCAAAATACGAGCATCGACATATGGTACATTGCAGCAAACCGCGAGTTCAACGCGGTGCCGTCGACGCCCGAACGGGAATTCTTTTTGCAGTGCATCCGCGACCGCGTGCGAGCCCTGCCGCAGGCGACCACGTCGGTGCAGCAGCTCGTGCGCGAGGTCAGCTCGGGCTGGGACAAGGCGAACAGCGTGGCCAAGCAGGCGCGGTTCCTGAACATCACGTTCCCGACGACGGTGGCCAAGACGTCGGACTCGTCGGTGTGCGTCACGTCGTCGCTGCTGCTGGCGCCGCTCAAGACGCGGGTCGAGGTCAAGATACATTTGTATAGTAGTGTCGGGCCCGAGGGGCTGGAGGTGACGGCGACGCCCGAGGCTAAGGTGGTGTATGGCGAGCCGTTTAATACGGTCAAGATGGGCGAGTTCTTGGCGGGTAGACTCGGTGGACGGGTCACGGGCGACGCGGGGAAGACGGTTTGGAGCGATGCTATGCTGGAACTGCGTGATAAGTTGATGGCTAAGGGGCAGGCTGTGGCGCAGAAGTGATGGTTCTGGATGAGGGATATCGGAGTTGGGGCGTGTGTGTGTGGGAATGGGATGGTTGGGTATGGACGGGATGATACCCCCTTGTAATGATGGACTGTGCAATGACTGGGCGGTTTGGCCGGTGATAGGATATGGAGTACTCGGTATGGATTTGTCAGAGTATATGATTTTTCTATTGAGCGTGCGGTTTACTGCATGACATTGTCGCTGTGTTTGCTGTGTGTGAGTCTAATGGCTGGGTCTGGGAGGCAATCTCTCAAACTTGCATCTTGGGAGGGGATGCATCATTTCTGCAGCCGGATTAATTCCTCGCCCTTTTCGCAGCTACGGAATAGTTTGTGTGCAATACACTAGCTGCGCGCGATACACATTATAACCTGCAACGGTAGAGATATGCGATTTCGGAATGACGAGACTGGCAAAAAGGTCTTGTCACGGCCTTTCGTGCTCGTAAACCATTCAGCAGGGAGGGTGCGATGGATCTGATTGAAATAATGGGAAATGAAAATGCGCACAGCAGGTGGGAAGAAGACATGGATTTAACGCCGCGACTGACCAAATGCAGTACTGTATTGTACATAATAACCACGATGATATTCACAGCAGTGTCCCTGCTGCAAAGTCTGCCCGTGGGTTGTGGTTTTTTTTTCGTGTGGTGCGACACTGACAGGGTGGGTTGGGATTTGGTGGGTTGGGTTGGTGGGTATGACGCATAGGGCTGAGTGACACTGGGAGTGTGGGTGTGGGGAAGTGGTCGCACAAGCGAACCCCGGGATCTGCAGTGCTATCTGAGCTTATTTTGACGTGGTGCGTCGTTTCCGTGGTACGGGCGCAGTAAACAATCCCCCCTTATTTTTTCGGGAGGGCATTTGAAATCTTTTGGCTTTGCAAATTTTTGGGTTTTCAATTTGGAATGGGGGTTTGGATATATTTGGATACGACTTGAGCTGCGTGGGCGGTGGGTTGGCATTGCAGAGTTTTTTATTATTTTTTGAATTGTTTTTGCGGGTGACGGGGGATTGGGATTGTGTAGGCGGTGGGCGGTGGGTGGTGGGTATTTGAGAGGGTTTGCTTGCACAGTTTTGTGTGTTTTGGAGGAAACGTTTTTAGGGCTTCCGAGGTTGGCAGGATTGATTGATACTGTGTGTCTTCTGTTCGCTTTTGGGTGTACGCTTCGGGTCTGTTTTTGATGGCGCCCTGTGGAGGGTTGTCTCTCTGCTTATTGATCTGAGTTATATTGGTCCGTGAAATGAAGATTCTAATTACTTTGGGATCTTTGTGATGACTCTCTAATACTCGTGCCGTAGATATAGCTAGAATGATATCTCGAGCCTGGAAATGGCTCCGTTTGTATTCATTACTTCCATAGCTTGCCCTACAGTGATACCACGTGTTGAAGAGGGGACTGTCTCTTGATATATGCTGCTTGATACCCTGATATTCTTGGTGTTTGGTGGTTTGCTGACAATATTCTTGATCCACGGAATCTCGTCTCATGGAGTATTCATCATGTCTCTGTGGTCTGGTTGATAGAATCTAGGCTGAGCTTCCAGTTGAGGTTGTCTTCTCCATGGATATATTGTCATCTGCTATATGCCCCTCTTTTCTTGATATGTTCACGCCGTATTCGTGATGTTTCACTTCTACCTGATGATTTGTAGGATAGTCCTAGCAGTATCCGGCTTCTCGTCGATAATCTCCAATATATTATTCTGAACGTCAATCCCCGTGATGATTATCATCATGGTTACTAGCCGCAAATGACATTGCTTGAAGCCTGATGAGTCACGTCTGTTTGCTGGCCCAGGGAAAGATTGTGATGGATTTCCAGGCATTGTTTAGACTATCATAGAGATGATGGGGCAGGGCAAAGCAAGCAGGTTTGGTCTATAGTAGTCACATCATGGCACTGGCTCCGTGTTGTGTTTGTGATATCTTCTATTATAGAATTGTGTATATACGCTGGTGGTGTACCAACCAAATGAAGCTTGTCTTGAGTGACGCGCCCTGATGTGTATTCCTGTAGGCAATAGGAAACGATGCCCATCGCGATCTTCTCGTCCCAATATATGCTTGAACTTCATCTGGGATGGTATTCACTGTATTCCCACCTCGGCCAAAGCCGCGTCGCGAGGATCACGGCCGCAGTACCGCTGATTCCGAAGGTATTCCCAGTCTCGTCTCGGCTTCTCATCACCTACGAGACGCGAGAACCTGAGACCGGCCCAAGGAAAGACGGGATTCTCATCGTATTGTCCTTCTTTTGAACACACGCCCCGTGATGTAATGTGGTCTCGAGCCTTGGTAGCAATCGGGCGACGCGGGGTCCTTGCCTAGAGGCGATCGCGGGTCTGGGACTCGGTCGAGGACAGGAATATTCTGTGAAGACTTGGTTAGCTGAAGAGTCTCGAGTTATCGAGTGATTGAATACCATTCTCGTGATCGTTTACCTGATGATCTTCGCCGTGATGTTCTGGTCGCTCTGCTGTTTCTCCAATCTGGCGGCTCAACATCGCGAGCCAGCGCTGGCAGCTTTGCCTCTGGTCCCGGGTCCATCCAAAGCGTCTTCGCTGGGGAGATCCCAAGCAAGGCACAAAGTCAGCGCGTCTGGAACAAATATGGGACTCAAGATGCTTTGTCTGGGGACGAGAAAACCGCATTCTGGCGCGCTAAAGGAGTCCAAAGAAGTCCAAAGATAACCTCAAGGAGCTGAATCAAACCTCCAAGCGTATATATAGTCTATGTATAACTGTCTAATGGCTCTGCCATCATCATGAAGCCTCAAATGGTTCTCGAGATGCGACCAAATGCCATCCTCCCGCCCTATTTTGGTTGTCACCCTCTCCGTGGGCCCCCCACCGGCTGCCCTCCCTTCCTAATTGGGACTCCAGCCCAATGTGAGTACCTGCGGGCGTGTACGACTTTTTTGAACGGTGGGCCCTCATTGGCTCACCAGGGTCATCGTCGACCCGGTGGGTCCCCCACGCCTGGCGGCCTACTTAGGTTTTTTTTCTGGCCTCCGCTCCTCTTCTTCCTCTTTTCTTCTTCAACAAGCAAGCCACCGATTTCCGCAACGATAGCAATCTGACTAGCAACCGCACTCTCGCCGTTCGCGTTTAAGATTTGTTACCGACGACCAAGTCTCTCTTCTTCTGCTCTCGCGAGCAGACTTATTACCTCAAATCGCACTTATCACGCGATTTTCATTTGCGATGCATCCGTCGCTTGCTGTTCTCCTGGTCGCCGCCCTGGTGGCCAACCGTGAGGTCATGCTCACGGAAGTGATCGAGCCCTGTCTTGATTACTTCAATGAGTATGGTATGTATTCTCATTTCCCATCCCCTTCTGCCCCATTGCGCAATTGCATTCGCCCTCACATTCATTCCCACATCTGCCCCTCGGTCTGCCCGGTCCGCATGTCTGGCGAAGTCGCTGGGCAAGCTGTCCGATACGTCCACCACCACCACTTATTCAATTCCCTCTGCATTTGTCCATGGCACAGCATCATATACCCAGTCCTAGTCCCCCGTCATGTATCCATTACTCCCAGATCAAGGTTTTCTCTGAAACCGAGATTTCGGACGCTGGACATGCCCCAGTGGGCTTGTTATGCCTCCTTTGCCCAAAGTCACGTGACTTCCCTCATCACCACCACCCTTCGCTTCCCAATTGCCTCACAACACCATGACCACACTCTTCAGTCGAGATGTGTGTAGCGACAAGTGTCAATACATAGTCACTCCTCATAGACAGTCGAGTCGTGTCATGGTTGTTTGTAGTCATTAGTGTTTGCGACCGATGCTGTGTTGGACATGTCAGACATGCACTTCACATCATCAGTTGACTTCACTTTTGCCTTCTATGTCTCTCTGGTCATTGTTGTCCAGGACAGTTAGTCGCTGTGTTTGGATCATTTGTTTCACATTCTCCATACCTTCTGCCCGCAATCCCACAGCCTTCCAACTCCATTTCCCGCCCAACCACACCACATCCAAACGAAACACCAGAGTCTCAACATGTTCTTGTTTGGATTCTCCATTCCCCAAGCGACATACACCGGCCTTTTGATAAACTTTCACGAATTAGCCGCTAACTTGCTTGTCGCAGGCCTCTTCTCGTCGATGGAGTCCGTCATAGGCCTCCTATTCAACATGGTCTATGGCGCCATCGACACCACGACCTCGGTGATGAGGTCATACATCACCTTGGTCGTGGCCCACCTCGCGGTGGGAATCGCTGACGCAGCGGATTGGACGGGGAAACTCGTCCAGGAAGAAATCCTCGACGGTACTGTTAGCAGTGCCGTCACATGGACAATTCTCGTGGCATTCCTGTTGATGCCTGCTGTTCCTTTCCTGGTCGCGGCTTAGGGCGCGTGTCCAGGTTTTGGAATGGTGGCATCAGCTGTCACATCCGTGTTCCGCGTCGGCCTCTTCCTCGCCAGGTCTGTCTGCGCTCCTCTCTGGTCTCTCGTCTCCCTGGTTTCCTCCATGGCCCTCTCCTGGTTGGTTGCGGCTGAGCTGCGGTTCTATAGGACCAAGGCTTATGTTCACAACCAGCTCTGGAATCTGGCCGACTGGGTTTTCGAGAACCAGAAGCTGCGCGCCAAGACGGACATGGCGTTCCGTGAACTCGTCGGGGAGTACCAACGCCAATGCCTGCGAATCGACGCCATCAACCGTGAGGTAGCCAATCGCGTCAATCAATCATTGGCTACCTGGGCGAAGGTCAAGGGCTTCCCCGAGTTCTGCGGCGGACGGAGAGCTGGGCGACAGGAACCGGTCCCTCATAGGAACCTGTCGCCCATTGCTTGGACAACATGCCGCGCCCCTCCGACGATGACTCTTTGGCAGCGCGTATCGTCTTGTGCCGACTGGGAGGTAATGTCGGTACAGGCAAGGATACATGCCATCGAGGATGCCATCGTCAAGAACAAGGATCTCATCGACCGTCTTCAGCGCGAACTCGACACTCGGAGCCAAGAACACCTCGACATGGAACTCGACCTTCTCACGTGCAAGCAGAACGCAGCCGACCGTCTCCACGAGCGGTTGCGCGACGCTGAGCGGGCACACCGCGTGCGCGAGGCTGACCTGGCGGAGCGCTTGCGCGAAGCTGAGTTGGTCCTGCGCGCGCTCGACCGCGAGCACGCACTCGAGAACCATGTGGCCCCGAGGCTCAAGAGTATCGCCACACAGACTACGGAGACACTTGCGGATGCTGCGCTTGTCGATCAGTTGATCGGGAAAACGGAAGCGGAGGCCCTCGCGGGACCTTCGACGCCCGGTGACCAAGTCACCAAGCACTTCCACGCAGCGCCGCCCACGTCACCGTACGGCAAGAAGGCGTTCGATGAGGCCGCCCTCTTCAAGCGTCTCCTCAAGAGACAGAGCCACCAGCACCGGCGACTGCGGCTCAAGTTCAGCGACGTTCCAGTTCAGTCTGGGAGTCAGGAGGATTGTGGCTCTCCCGCACCCCAAGGGATCCACGAGAACACGGGCAGCGCCATTGAGTTGGCGGGCCCGTCTGTTGTCCCCACCACCCCAGTGGGACAGCAGATGGATGAAGATGAGTCCAAGAAATTGGACTCGCTGACTCCTCCGTTCTTTCCTCCGAGCTTGACGCCGCAGACCGCCCCCAAGGAGACAAGCAAGGACAGTGAGACCCAGCCCGGGGATCACGAGGGACATGCGATCCTCCCCGTTCAGTCGGGGACGCATGCAGGCACTGGCATTCCAGTTGAGTCTGGGAGCCAGGAGGAGGCGGCCATCATCCCCGGCCCGTCTCCTCAGCCGCCTTACCAGTCCGACGCAGACTCCTTGAGTGCTCTTGAGGAGACCACAAGCCAGAGTCCGGACGACAACACCGCCGCGGAGGAAGCGGTGCCGTCTGGAGGGGCCGACGGCGACGACATCATCTCGGAGCTGGCGCAGGAACTGGAGGGTCTTTCTCTCTTCGGAGGGCAAGGCACTTCGGAGACTGTTGCCGTCGCCGTCCCAGTCGTCGTTGGCCCGCCTACCGATGAACCGAACCTGTCGCAACCCTGCGGCGCTGTGGAGGGCGCTGTCACTGCTGACGGTTTGGTGAAGGTGGGCTCTGGTTTGGAAGAGAAGTGGTTGGCGTACCGGTCCCTCCCAGAGGACTGCGCTGACCAAGAGGGAGAAGGTTCAGATGCGGGATCGGAACCTGTGCCCTATTTCGATTCAGAGGACGAAATGGACACAGGCTCAGGTCTGGATGATTCGGACGGAGACGACGATGATGACAATTACCCACATCCGGACGGTCAAGGTCTTCTGGCGACATTCGCGGGAATGAGCCTAGAAGAAGCCCCGGAGCACATCGTCGTCGACCAAGAAGATTCCCCGCAATGGGCCTTTTCTCTCCCCCCGCCGCCGCCGCAAGAGCTCACCGAGGACACCCAGATGGAGTCTGCGCCGCCGATTCCCTCGCTTCCTGTGTTTTCGGGCACCCATCCTCTCCCATTGTCGGCCGCCCCGGCGGTCGACGATGACGAGGAGATGGCCTCCAACCTGGGGGAGGAAGCGCCGGCGCCAGACGTCCGGATGGACGACGAGGTGATGAGCGCTCCGGCGGGTCCGGCTGTGGTGACCGGGACGGTAGGAACGACACCGTTCTCGTTCACCCAGTCGGTCGCCCCACCACCTCCGGCCCCGACACCAGCACCAGCACCAGGGCCAGTGCAAACCCCGGCGACTCCTCAGCCGCCAATCTTCCAGTTCGCTTTCGGAGCGTCGGTTCCTGCTCCGCAGGCCCCGATGTTCCCGACTGCGCAACCACGGGCTGAGGAGGCCCGTCAGGAAGCTGCTGCAACTCCGGCGCAGCTTGGCGGTTCTTCGGGACAGCCTACACCTGGCGGGCAGGCAGAGGGTGGTCTCTCGGGATCTTCCTTTGTCTTCGGCCTTCCTGCTGCTGGTGCGTCGGGACAGAACGCATTTGTCTTTGGCGGTGGTGGTGGCGTTGGTGGTGTCCAGATGGGTACAGAGTCGCACGTACAGGGGAGTGTACAAGCGCCGACTACGCCTATCTCGACGGCCACGGAAGGGGCATATCAGGTGGCGACACCTGAGGATGAGGTCGACTTTGGTGAGAGCAGCCAGATGACCGAAAACCCGTTCGCCGCTGTGGACGGGATCGTGCTCTCGCCTGGTCCAGACCCATTCCAAGGCAACGACGACGACGACGACGGTCTCGAGGCAGCTTTCGACGAGGAGTTTGCCAAGTTCATGCAAGAGCAGGCCGAAGGCGATGCTGAAGCCATAGCCCAAGCAGCCCAAGCCCATGCTGAAGGCTTGGCCCGTCATGCCAGAGCTGAAGAAGAACATCGAGCAAATCCCAACGCCGTTGCCGAGTTTGCCCCCAACGTGGCGGAGATGATTCGGAGGAACCAAGAGGAGGCGGCCCGACTCCAAGCCGAATTCGCCGCAGCGCAAGCTGCAGCCACCGAAGCCAATTCTGACCAGGCTGAGGCGGAAAGCGAGTACGAGTATGAGGAAGTCGAGGTTGTGGTCGGGGGTCCCGTCCCGGCCGACGCCGTTCTCGAGTTCGCTCCGAATGTCCAGGAGATGATCCGCAGGAACCAAGAGGAGGCGGCCAGAGTCCAAGCCGAGTTCGCCGCAGCGGAAGCTGCAGCGGAAGCCGAAGCCAACGATCAGCAGGCTGAGGCCGAAGGAAGCGAGTCCGAGTACGATGAGGACGAGCTCGTCGAGGTTGCGATAGGTGCCCCGGTGCCTGCCGACGCCGTCGCCGAGTTCGCCCCCAACTTGCAGGACATCCTTCGTCGGAATCGAGAGGAGGCGGCCAGAATCCAAGCGGAGTTCGAAGCAGCCGGGGCAGAAGGCCAAGCCAACGACGATGGTGGTGCCCCCGGACCATCATCATCAGCTCCTGCCCGCGAGCAACCTTCGACTCCGTCGCCACCTCCTCCGCCGCAGTCACCTCCCACGGCACCGTGGAGGCCGTTGCGCCAGACACACCCGGACCTGTTTTCCCAGGGTCCGACGACGTGTCCGGACGGCCCGGTGGTACTTCGCCAGCAGTACCGCCAGTCATCTCCCACGCCCCAGCAACGCCCGTCATCCGTTGCTGGTTCTCCGTCGCCAGCAGGACCTAGTCTGGCCGAGCAGATTGCACTGCGACAGCAATCTCGAGGACGGCCGCAGCCAGCTCCTAGGGAGGCGCGGTCTGGTCTCTCCGCTTCGCAAGAAGCAGAGAGATTAAGGTTTAGGCTGGCTATGGAGACAGGTCCTTCGGGTCCTGCTCCTGCTGGACCTAGACCGTCCTCGGTGTTCAGCGGTGTGACGCCGCCTGCTGGACCTGGTCCTGCTGGTCCGACTTCTACCGGTCCTCCGTCGTCAACAGCTCCCCCTGTTGAGGACACCAGAGAAATCTCCTTCGCCTTCGAGAGCTGGTCACCCGAAGACGACGAAGAAATCAGCGAAGAGGAATGATCGGTTCTCTTCCTGACATTTTATCCTATCACCACATCGCGAGCAAAGTCATATCGCCAAGAGCGCATGGAGCATTGTTATCTATTCATGCTCGCCGGCATATTCTATCATACATCCATCGACTAGCGGTTTTTTAGTTTCGTCCATCCGCTGCCGCTGGACCCTTTTGTCAGATTATTTCCTCTGTCGGATTCAGCCACGCCGCTCATGCCCATGACGCTCGCACAGTCCGCATCCGCCTTGCCAGCCGGTGCGCAACGAACGGTGGTACCACCCAGACCACCATGAACCAAGATTCCCTCCTCCAGCACGTCCTCCGCCTCGTCTCCTTCGATCGTCTCCCACTCGAGCATGGGCGCTTCGCTGGACAGCCGTCTCTTCAGGTTATCCGCCAGCCGTGCCGGGGACATGATCTTGAAGATCCGCACAAGCTCGTTGCCCTCTGCTCCTCCGAGATAGGCATACGTCGTTCCATGAGACCATCTTCCCATCATGGACTGCGGTTTGGTTGCCATCATCTCGGCATTCGTTTCTTCCGTCGGAGTCATCGCTGGAAACGTGGGCTCAACCGATCTCCGGTGCACCTGGTCGCCGATGAGCAGCCGCCACAGGTTCTGGCCCATGTTTGCTATGTCGTCATACGAGTCTTTGTCGCCGAAAGAGACTCCTTGCGTACTGCAGGCCCAGGCAATGTCATATGCTAGGAACGAGACTCCCTCGATGAATTGCGCAAAGGCCTGCGAATCTTCTCTCGCCAGCACTGACAGCGGCTTCTCGATGTGCAACGGCCGTACTTTGAGGACTTGAGGATCGTCGGCATCAGTCGGATTGTCTGGAGCACCCCCAGTCACGTGCTTTCCATGTCTGGCGGCGACCTTTGGACGCCTGTACGACGACGCGATCGAGAACACGGTCGGGTGGGGATGATCACGATGGGGAAGCGTGATCTCAGCCGGCAGTCTCAGCGCCAGATAATGCGATGTCAGTACCAAGATGTGCGCCACGTGAGCCAGCGACGTCGATACTTGCTCAGGATCCGCGTCTGTCGCTCAAGTTAGCTTGTTTTCTCTCAAGGGTTTCCTCCAAAGGTTCAAGGCAACATACTATACATCGCATGCAGTTCAAGGATTTCGACACCGCCGATCTCGTATCGCTTGACGCTGCCCTTCTTGACCTGGCGCAGTCCATACAGTCGAGCTGCCTCCTCGCACAAGAAAGCCCTCGTCGCAGCCATCGTCTCAGAGCTTCGGGTCCATTTGAAGACAGTCCGCTGCATAGACCGCTCCATCTCCTCCAGCTGTCTGGCTTTCCTCGCGTCCCAGCCGGCCAATACAGCAGCCAAGTCGGATCTTCTACGCGCTATGACATCCTTTCTGGCGTCGATGTCCTTGCGCGCAGTCTCCAGCTCAGTTCTCAGCCGTTCCGCCTGGGCGATGATCTGGTCTGTCCTGTCTGTCGCAGCTGCTTCTTCCGCTTTCAGAGAGACTATGCGTCCATGGCCCTCGTCGCGCGTCTTCTCGATCTCGCGCTCAGCCGCCTCACTTTCAATCAAGCCCTTGACGATCTCTATGCGTCCTTCATAAAGTCGATTCCTGGCGTCGACAGCGCACAGAAACGGGCGTTTCCGGCTGTGGTGCGGTTTACGACAAATGCTGCACTTCATTTCTGCCGGTTCGTCGCAGTTGTCCAAGGCTTATAGGCAACAGTCGACACAGAAAAGGTAGCCGTTCGAAATGATTCCGTCCAAGTTCTCTCCCTCGCATGCGCATTCCTCGATGGTTTTGTCGAAAATCAATTGAGGTTACTCGGTTTTTATAGAAAGGCAGCGAGTCACCAGTCACAGGACTCGACCACTGACACACCCCAACGTCAGCTGCCTGGAACCGCCTGCATACGCACACACCCCCACCAAATCCGGCCCCGAGCCCGCCAAAGCCAAGCCCCGACCCCGACGGCTCGGCCCGACAATTCTCGCCCCTCCATCGGCTGCCAGAACGGCCAGTGTGGATTTTGATCAGGATGAAAGACTTACCTTAGCAGTTTGTGCAGCGCGCCGGATAAACAGAAGCCGTTGAAACCTCCGGGTTCCTCGGTCTATCCGGTAATGTAGCGTGTTGGTGTTCTGGGGACCTAGAGCACGCTCTAGGAATATCCCGCCCTGCGGACCGGCGATCAACAGCCTCCGGGCAGCGCACTGGGAAGGTGTTCGCATCAACCAGTTCTCAAAGTCGTGTTGATCATCGGGGACGTTGCATACAGGAGCTATGCAATGCCAGGCGCAGAACAGACATCAACGGCACAGGCTGTGATGGTTTTTGTCTTGATTTCTGGTCGGAGTTTTCACTGACAGTTTGAAGTTGTCCGATGGAGAGGTTCAAGAGGGTTGCCGGTTCCGAGTCTCGGCCGGAGCATGGCAAGCGCATCCCGGGGTGGGGATTGACACCACTCCAAACAGGCCAATCCCCAGCGGATCACAGCTGCTCAATGCATCCAGTTCACCAATAGTGCGGGGCATCAAGACTCAAACCCAAGATTCAGGCACATTTCCACATCTCACCACCACATTCCAGCACCTTGTCTGCAGTGCACCAAATGGAACCCGTTTCTGTCCAGTCTTCGCCCAAGAAACCGGTCTCTGAGAAGCCAGAATCGCCAGTCTTGCCGCCCCAGCACGTTGTCTCTGCAGCCTCTGAGAAAATGGCCGAGAATCAGCAACAGTCAAAACCCGAAGGCAGTCGCTCCCAGGTCAAGACGCCCGAGCCGCGCGCCGCCACATCCAAGGAGCGCATCGCTCAGAACAACCTCACCGACCGCTCACCTAGCACTCCAGGCCACCTTGCACCGTTCGACTGGGACGACTTTGAGGCTCGATATCAAGAAGCTCTCGGTCAGGCCGATGCCCAGGAGCGCGAGCTGATCGAGGAGTTTCACGGGCTCGTCGAGTATTTCGTTGTTTGGGCCGAGACGGCGTCCAAGCACGACACGGAGCGGGCGGTCAAGCGGCTGCAGACGCGGGAGCGCTATGTCAAGATTGCGGAGCAGAGTCTGTCGCAGAAGAAGAAGCATTGTAAGTTTCACTTGGACTCAATCACATTCACACGATGCTAACCAGTTTCAAGTGACCGAGGTCGTACGTGCCTTTCAGAGCGCCCTCGCCCTTCTCAGTCAATCTTGAAGGACGGGTCGCTGGTCATCGTGACAATTTCCATGTTGCGGTGGCCATGTCAGGCACTTACACCCGGCTTGCCTTCTTCATCAACAACACAACCCTCGCTGGCCAGCCCAACGCTGGTCGGCACATAACAACAAAACAACCGTCGGTCGACTACCACGTCGGCTGACACCCACAAAAAAAAAAACAAAAAATAGGGCCCAGGGACCGAGGGAAATGTCATGCCGGTCAGGGGCGAGGGGAGGGAAAAAGGGAGGTAAAGAGAACTTCCAAAGAAGAATGGGGTTCTCGGAGGAAAACTGGTGGTGAGGAAAGGGGTTGGTGTGGAGTGGGGTAAAGAGGTGTCCCCATAGAAGGGTCCTTGGAGCTGGTAAAGAGGTGTCCTCAGGAAAGGCCCTCGGGGAAAGGGGTTCCCATGAAGGAGCCCGCGGGTATGGGGGAGGAGAGGTGTGGAGTGGGGTAAAGAGGTGTCTCCTAGAAGAGCCCTTGGAGTAGGTAAAGAGGTGTCCCCAGGAAGGGTCCTCGGAGGAATGGGGAGAGGGTTTCCATGAAGGATCCCTCTATGGATTGGGTAAAGAGGTGTCCCCAAGAAGGGCCCTCGGAGGAATGGGAAAGAGGGTTTCCATAAAGGATCCCTCTAAAGATTGGGTAAAGAGGAGTTCCCAAGAAGGAGTCCTCGGAGGAATGGGGGCAAAGAGGGTTTCCATAAAGGATCCCTCTAAGGACTGGGTAAAGAGGGCTCCCAAGAAGGAGTCCTCGGAGGAATGGGGGGAAACTGGGTTTCTATGAAGGATCCCTCGGATGATCTGGGCTATAGATAGAATTTGGTAAAGAGGTGACCCCAAGAAGGGCCCTCGGAGGGTGGTGGTTGGCGATCTCCCAGAACCAAGGTATGACCCCAATCCCCCGCTACGTGAACTTTGCTAACGCATTCGCAGGTCCCCAAACGGGGGGTCCTGGGTTGGGAGACCCAGGCCCGAAGAGGCTGTCTTGCTTGCTTGGCACCTCTGCGGGCTTCATCCTACGGAGTGTTGATGTTCAGAGTGGTGTTGATAGCGGTGGTCACGTGATTTTGGCCTATGGACAATTTAGGAGGGGATCTTCTGGATCCTTTCTCGGCTGAGATTGCAGCATCGACATAGCACAGCAGGCACAGCGGTCATGGCAGTCATGACAGTCATAGTATCAAAGGGTTGAAGGTTAGAGAAGAAAGGAGAAACGGGTCGAGATCTGGATGTATGGTTCTACGGCTCCGAGCCAGAGTTGTCAATACATTTTTTGCTCTGTGTGCTAGTCTGCATTTCACTTTACAATCGGACCAAGTTGGTGTTTTGCCCTCCGGGTCGCTGGATCAAGATGACTATCTGCTGGCTGGGACGGGGTGTATTTTGAAAGGGGCATCCTTTTCGTGATGTCCATTTATTCCATGCTTGTCTTCAGAGGAGGATGGATCGGCTCTGCTTGGTTTAGTTCTAGCGGCTGTGCCTTGATGCTCCAGTTTCTGTCGCCATTTCCGTATACAGGTTGAGAACGCAGCTCACATGGAATATATTTGTGCAGGATAGATAGATGCTGGTAATGGTTAACTGTCATGCGCAAGGCCATCAATGATACCCAAACCCGTCACTTATTTGCAAAAAGCTGCGTATCTATCCATTGTCCTCGGATCCATTCCCATGATTTTGTCGAGTCCGTTGTCCGCCAACCAGCCCGATACGGTCCGGTCACTGCATTGACGCGGTAGCACGTGACTTCGCATCTGCCTGCAGGTCTTAGGCCAAATTCCCATTCCCATTTCCCTTTCTCTCCATCATCAACCTCCCACCTTCCAGCTCACACCCCAAAAACCATCCCAACACAGCCTACCAAATGATAACCTAACACCCCAATCCACCCCGGTAGCCAGCGGCAGCCGAACCACCCAAAATGTCGACCACGTTCAAAATCCCCCAAATCACCCAGGTACATCTCCCACCCCCACCCCAATTCTCCCCATCTCCATGACAGAATACTAACCAAAGTACCTACCTACCTACCCAGACTGACCTCCAAACTTTCTTTACCACGCACTTCTCCCCCGCCGCCACACAAAACTTCCAGCATACCTTTCTCTCGCCCGACCCGAACCGGTGGCACGACCCCCACACCCACACCCACCTCCCCCACGACCCAGACCCAGACCATGAATGGGAAGACGAGGAAGAGGATGATGGACTAGGCTACTACGAAGACGGTGTGAAGAGGACGTTGACAGACGAGCAGATTGCTATATTTCGGCATTCTGAGGTTGAACAACTTCGACGGAGACAGGAGAAAGCCGTGGAGCAGGGTGGAGAAGGTGGTGATGAAGGGGAGGGGTCAGAGGAGGGAGAGGTTTCGACGCCTGTGAGCGGAGAGGGGAGAGGGAATGGGAATGGGAGGAAGAAAAGGAGGAGGAAGAAGAAGAAGGGGAAGGGGGAGGACCTGGGGGAGGTGGTGGATTTGAGGAAGAGGACTTGGGATGTTGTTGCCGAGGGGTTGGGAAGTTTGGATTATGGGGAGGAAGAGGGGGGGAGGAGGACTAGGGAGGGCGGTGGAGAGGGGATTGGGAGGCGGGTTGTTTGTTATGATGATGAGGGGTGATTGACGTCTGGGTGGTGTGGATGTCCTTGGCTGAGTTGGGCGTCGTTGTCGCTTGAGATGGACGGCCGATCGCTACGAAGAGGGTATCTGCCACGACGCGGATTTCGTCGACACTTTGGACATCGGCATCACGGAGTCGGGATGCGAGCAGGACTCATCTCACACATGTCGATCGATCAGTATCTGTCTAGGGATACTCCCCTGAAACGGCATCACCAGCACTTCCACGGAACTTTGTCACGTTCAAACCAGGCTGGAGACGGCCGGTAGTCTGGTCCAGTCGACTATTTCAGACCGACTGAAACGAAGACACAACGACACACATTATGTGGTAAGTCTCCCCGTCGATATTTCTCGTTTTTTTTTCTCCATGATGAGATCTTTTGTATCGTCATCCTTAGCCGGAAATCCGGGCCATGGACAGCACGACTTGTCGCGTCTGTTCATTGAGTCTTGGAACATGTCGAGTTAATCTTCTCTCTGAAAGATTTTCTTCGTTAATCTGTTGTTGGATTTGTTCCGTGGATCTTTGCTGACCGTGGGACTGGCAGGTTCGTGTATCGAGATATGGCGTTGGCTAGGGTGTGCTAGGGATACTTGGAGGATAATTGACATGGTAGTTGGGGATGTGTCAAGGCATGGGTGGATGAGGTCTGCCTGGACTACTACTAGGCTGGAAGCTTGTCTCCGAGTAAATTGGAACCGGGCTCGCGTCTGCGTGGTCAATGTCATTGATGATGGCGTCTATGGGACCGTTAGTTCACGTGAAGCTTGAGCCATTCTAGCCAGACACAATGTCAGTCAACCAGTTGCCAGCCGTCACCGACTACATCTTAGGTCGACGTCTAGCTAGCTCAATGAAGTACCCAGGTCCTCGGATTCCGTTATGCACCATCTTTTGCCCCGCTGGTCTCACTGCCCTGTTGATCCCCCGGACTGGCTGTGATTTACTGTAGAATATGATCCGTCCTGGGCGAAGAAATACAACGTTGCCTACTTCGTCTCCTTATAGCCCTTGTAGTAGCCCAACCCTTAGAATATGACTAGCTCGGTATGGGGAGCCTCGTGAAACTGGTTAATCCGGTCGAGACAGTTGTAAACGGCCTCCTCGGACAGTTTCTAAACAGGACAGGTTCTTTCCTTGCCTGCGAGTCTAGCTAATACTTGAGTAGAATAACTACCGATGGGAATGAATCCCTGCCACTCTGGTATTGATGTAAACAAAGTATCGACTACGTAGTTATTTAAGAATCAGAGGTAGAGGTTCCCCCTTTCCCTTCTTACCGTCCTCATATATATTGTATATCTTGTCGTGTTGTGTTGGATTTATCTGCAGTTGTACTGCAGTACAATACGATAGATACATCCCAGCCTCACATGAAGACCTCAACCCTAAGAGTACTGTAAGTCAACCCGCAAATTGGGTCCATCACATTTCAGACGAGATCATAACTATTCGGTTAGTCTAGTGCCTTCGGTTCGGAGGGAAGGAAGGAATACATGTTCAAACCCTTGGAGGAGATTGGATCAGGGAGATCAGACAGAAATAACCCCCTAGATCAAGATACAAGACCCTAGACTAGATAGCTAGGTAAATGGACGGAGGAGACCCTTCGGGATGCGCACCATAATAAAACGGTACATCTCGGCGCTGGGCAGGTTCGACTTTGCAAACAACCAACCAACATCTATCACTCTACCTTCCCTTCTCCCATCAATAACTACATATCATCGCCGTAGTCTGGTAATATGTAATATCCATCCCTGTGTAAGGATTCAGGCACCCTGGCACCCTGGCCGGCCGGCCGGCGGTAGGTTCTGCTGCTGCTAGTCCACGCCAGACTGATGGCAAAACTGTATTGGATTTCTTTTCTTGAACTTGACTTGCAGGCAAACAAGCGGTTGGTAGGTGAGGCTGTTTATTCAGAGCTATTCAAAATATTGCTGTAGTAGGTAGGATATATATGAGAATATACATACATAGATGACCCGGTCCAGCTCTTTACCCTCCAACAACCCACACACACAGAAGAGATTCCGCGTCCGAGTGGGCTTACCCTAGTTTCCCACACAATCCCAATCATCTACATATACACATAAACACACACATAACATACCTACCACTTATATAGGTATATATATCCCTCCAAGACTACCACCTAAGGTACTTACTACTCAGCACTACTAGCAAGCACCCAACAAGTAAAAACCGTACCTACCTAGTCATCACGCCACACCACACCACACCACACCAAAAGAAAAAAAACACCAAACAACCCGGGGGGGGGGGGGGGGGGGGGGGGGGGGGGGGGGGGGGGGGGGGGGGGGGGGGGGGCGCGGGGGGGCGGCGGGGGGGGGCCGGGGGGAGG
>MU839830.1:338103-447873 GCA_030411725.1 Echria macrotheca | reverse complement strand
AAAAAAACTTAACTACCTTTTAAACACCCCACACCACCCCACACAAAACAAAAAAAAAAAAAAAAAAAAAAAACACCCCCCCCCCCCCCCCCCCCCCCCGCCTCAAAAGAAAAAAAAAACTCCGCGCAAAACACCCAAATAAAACAAAATTACATAAATATAAGATATAAATAATAATACTAAGATAGACTAAGAAGAAGAAGAAGAAGAGTTATAAAACACCTCTATAATCCCCATATACTCATCCGCCGCCTTCCACCGCATGCCCGTGCGGGCAATGACCCGCGCCACGTCGGATAGCGCGGTTTGGACGTCTTGGTTGCCGTTTTCTTTGTGGAGCCTTTTTTGTTGTTTCTTGTTAGTATTTTTTTTTATTGTGTTTGGCTTTTTTGGGGTGTATTTTGTGTGTGTGTGTGTGTGTGTGTGTGTGTTTTGTGAGTTTTGTGAGTTTTGTATATCACGATGTTGTGGGTGGGATGCTTGTCTTGGGTTTGTGGTAGATGGTTGTTTTGGGTCGGGAGCAGAGATGGGAAGGTTGGGGATGGATATATGGGGGATGGCTATGGCAGGGGGGACAGATATGAATGGGGAGACTGGTATGGATCGGGATGGACATATATGAGGATACATATGGATGGAGATGGATGTGGATGGGGGACTTGATGGTGAGGTGTTGCCCAGGTACCAATCTAGTCTGGCAAGGGACTTGCAAGGGGTCGAAGATTTGGGAGGGAGTGGATTGGTTTAAAGGTTGGGTAGCTTGTCCAAAGGTCTGGTATCACGGTTTGAACCGATAGAATGGGGGATGATTGGAGTGTAAGATGGTGGCAAGGTATAACGCAGGCAAGGTACTCAGGTCCAAAAGGGGTACGCCACACACAAAGAAACAAACTCACCAATGCAGCGTCGCCAACGCGCCATAAAACGTATCCAAACACAAACAACTAACCCGCTCCTGCGCCTTGGGCAACATGGCCGCCTCAAGCAGCTCCAGCCCAACATCCCTGACCAAAAACGCCGTCTCCCGCAAAGAATTCACCGCCATCGCCTGCATCGTCATCTCATCCGTCGTCCTCGGACCCGTCGCCCCCTCCAGCCCGCCAGGCGTCGGTCCATCGCGTAGATCCTCAGGACACGCATACGCATCCATGAGCAGAATCAAGCCCGACAGCGCGACGCACCGCGGTGCGAGGTAGCCGAAATATACCTGCGAGCAGCTCGCGGTCGAGGAACCGTCGCCGGTTGCACAGCCAGTGGAAACAGGCGGGGCGGCTGCCGGGAAGTAATTCTCGGGCGGGACCTTGGGGAGCTGGCCGCGGACGGTGAGGTTGAAGGTGTTGAGGGCGGTGGCCAGAGAGGTCACAGAAGCGAGGTCGAAGGGTTGGGGGTGGTTGTTGCGGTAGTTATGGAGCGCTGTTTGGCGGTGCGCGAGGACTTGGCTTGCGAGCATGGCGGACTGGCAGAGGCGGGCAAAGGCACCTTGGGGCTGGTCGAGGGGGGTGGTTATGGGGTGTTGGATGGAGCGGGCTGGGTCGCCCTCGTTCTGGGGTTGTCACTTGTTAGGGGATACAGTAGATATAAGCAGAGGGAGATACAGAGATATAAGCAGAGGGGGTAAAGGGGGAAAGATGGGGAAAAGGGGGATGGGGTTGAGGAGGGTGGTTACTTGGAGGAAGGAAAAGGGATAGATCTCAGAAGTGAAGCGGGGAACGGAAGGGAGGCAGATCAAGGAAGAGAAAAGGGGGAAGAAGGTAAGGAATGGAGATGGGGATTCGTCCAAGAAAAAAAGGCAGCTGGGAGAAAAACAAGAGAAATGAGAATACGAAAAAGTAGCAGAAATGAAAGGAAGAGAAAACGAAAAAGGATAAGAGACAGGTGAGATGTAGAAAGCCCTACCCAAGCCTCATCATCCACCGGAAACACAAAATGGTCTTCCGGCTCCGGCACCATACACCGCCGCCGATTCCCCAGACAAATCGCTCTATCAAGCACATACACGGCCCACCACACCCTCCTCCTCTCCTCGACCTCCGTCCACGTCGACGCCGTGCCCAGCACCACACAGCTCTCCCGGAACGACGGAATCCCCAGCACATCCATATACCTCGCACACTGCCCGACGCTCATCCACGCAGCCGGATAAATCCCATGTCCAAACTCGTACAGCGCAACGAGCACCATAGCCTGCAGACACACCAGCGAGACCATCCCCGCGCCCTCAAGCAGCGACAAAAACCGCTTCGCAGCCGCATACCACGGATTCGCCCTAGCATCCACCCCATCGGCAATCTCCCTCGTCGTGACGAGCAGCATACCCAGCGACAACAAGGCCACATCCGGCTGCGGCGCACCACCACCATTTTCCCCTCCTCCTCCTCCTCCTCCTCCCATAATAGCCCCCAGCCGCTTCCTCGAAATAAACGGAAACCACACATGCACGGAGTCAAAAAACTCGCCAGCCGCGTCGGGGACCGCATTCCCCCTCCCCAGGACCTCGACGACCTCCCGTGGGATCTCCACCGCCGGCCGGGGGATAGTCAGCTGCGCCCACTTGAACGCGTCGATATCGAGGAACACGGCCGAGGGAAAACTGCGCGACGAGGAGCCGGGCGGTAGCCAGAGCGGTTCCGAACCCCCTGGCGGTCTGCTGCCGGCCACAACACCATCTGCGTCGCTACCGTTGCGCCTCAGCCGGTTCTCAAGCTCCGCCAGACGCTCCTGAAGCGCGAGAAAGTCCTCGGCCGTGGGGGCACCGGGACCGGCGCCTGCTCCTGTTGTCTCGGTGTAGTCGCATGCGCGAGACATTCTGGCGCAGAGGCCGCATGTGGGTAGGGCCTTGTCGCATTTTCGTCTTTTTTTATTTTTTATATTTGTTAGAGACAGAGATATTCTGTATAGACTATAGTTCTAGACTAAAATGGGGGGACACTTTACTTTTGTTTGCGACAGCTTAGACACGCTTGACTTGCTCTGGACATGATGTCTGACTCGATTAGTCAAAAAGTTTCTGATTACTATTTCGTGGTGTGTGTCTTTTTCTCTGTTGAGGTCTCAAGGTGTAAGGTACTTATCCAAGGTTGGTTGGTGGTTGAATGGCTGTGTTCATCCGCTGACTAAGTCCGACGATACAGCTATCTGCCTGTCAGAGTCGTTGCCGTGATACTTGCATCCCACTTAGACATACGACATACGATACCGATTATAGGTATCTGAGATCCTCGACATTCGACATAGATGTAATAATGATTGGATGTGAAACAGATAAGAATGATCAAGGTAATTGTATTGTTGCTACAGGTAAAGTAATGGACCGGTAACCCTAGGAACTAAAACTTGTACACCTGGTCGGCCGTGTACCCCAGCTCCTTCAGAATCCCAACAAGCTCGCCCTGCTCGCGCGGGCTCTTCTTGTTTCCCGACACGGCATTCATCATACCCGGCGGCCCGCACACAAACACCTTGATGTTCTCCTCCTTGGGCTCCGGCAGCACCGTCTTGAGCAGCTCCTTGGTCACGAACCCCTTGCCGCCCTGCCACGATGGCGGCGGATTGTCCAAGACATAAAACGCCCGGAACCGCTGCGGATACGTATTCTCGAGCTTCGCCAGCTCTTCCTTGAGCAAAATATCCTCCTCCGTCACATTGCCCACCACGAGCGTCACCTTGGTCTTGTCGTCCGGGTTGTTGAAAATCGCCCGGCACAGCTGGTACATGGGCGTGATGCCCGTGCCGCCCGCCACCAGTGCAATGTGCGAGTGCTTGTTGGCCGACCACGGGTACTTGGGCAGCGGGCCCTTGACGTCGAGCTTGTCGCCCGGCTTCATGTCGTGCAGGTGCGTCGACATGGGTCCGTTGGGGTACTTCTTCACCAGCAAATCCATGTGGCCACGGTCGTCCTCGTCGCTGATCGGCGTGTAGGGACGCACCACCGGCTTCTCGGCGCCGGCCGGGACCGCCTTAGTAAGGATGGCGCTGGCCACCTCGAGCCCGGACACCATGTCGGCCTCGGGCAGCGCGAACCGGAACCGCTTCGTGTTGTGGTTGACGTCCTCCACCTCCTTGAGCTCCAGACTCACAAATCCCTGGTCGCCGCCCGTCAGTGCCTTCTTCGCCGGCCCGCTGGGAATGACTGCTGCTGCCGTCTCCTTGACTTTTGTCTCGGCCTTTTTAGCTGCCGGTGTTCCGAGGAAGTAGTACGAGCCGGCGCCGGCTAGGCCGGCCGCGCCGAGGACGTACAGCAGCGTGCTGTTGCCGCTCTTGGTTTCGGGGCCCGTGGCATATCGGCGAGCTTGCGTCTGTTTTTGTTGCTGTCAGCTCATGCATCAATCGGACAGAGGTGGGGGGACAAACCCGCTGAACAGGCGCAGCAGCGCGCAGGGCAGCTCGACTGGCAACGAAGAGACTCATTTTGACCGAGCGGTTCCAATTGACCGTGCGCTGCGTTCTGCAACTGTCAATTGTTGTGGAGAGAAAAGGGTTGGACCTGCGTCGAGGTTTCAGGATGTTGCCTGGTGATTTGCCGCAAACAAGCTCGGGCCAGACGAGTCTTTGCTCGAGGTGGATTCCCTGCGCCGCCCTGTTGCGACAGGAGCGATCTACGTCACGCAATCGAGCCCGATATCTCCGAGAATCTCAACACGCAACTTTGTCGATTGACTTTCTGATGTCGATTTCAGGAGTATGATCTTGGATACACCTTTGGCCATGGCCAAGTACTTATTGGGTTGACATACATGTCAGCTTCGGGACTCGCTTAACCTGAGTACCGACAGCCTGCAAGTCAGCAACCATTCAGCCTGCTGTCCTCCCTCAACTCCATCGAGACCCTAGGTCTCAATGAAGACGAAATGCCAGATAATAACTCTGGCCGAGACAGAACATTGAGAAATCTTGCGACGCCAGGATATAAAAGACAAATAACTTGCATTTTATTTTCCCCTCTCTCTGTCTCCGTATGTGGTCTTCAACAAAGAGAAAATCATCACTTCATCTTTCCCCGTTCTCCAAGCTTGAAGAGACATATACCTAGTCTCAGAGGCTGGCTCCCCAATCGAATATAACCCAAGTAAAAAAAAATACGTTCTTCACACTGCCATACGTTTCGCATAAATCATCCTAGACCGACACCAAAACGAACGACACAAGCAAAATCATCAGATTCAAAAACAAATCCACCGTGGACACCTCGCATTGCAATCATCCCCTAAAACTCCCGTGATGAAAACGACAGACTCCCCTCTCACCCCGCCCCGCCCCCGATCCCCTTAGCCATGCACCCACCGCGTCTCGTATATTTGGGCCCCAGTGAAAGACGTGAATCAATCAAATGTAGCTTCAACAGACATCAAAATCAACGCGCTCCGCCCGGGATATAATAGTACACGCCCCCTCCCATCATACGTATGCTTCGTAGGCTGTTTTGAGTCGTCGTCACCTCTCGGCCCCCTCCTCCTTGTCCTCGTTCACTGGTGATTCCATCTTCGTGTGTGGAAGCGTCTCGCCCACCGTCCCGCTCCCCCTCTTGGTCGTCACGTCTTGGCTCCCTCGTCGCATCGAGCCCGTGTCCTGATGGAACAAGACGGTCGGTGTGGCCGCTTGGCTACCCCCTCGCTGGCCGTGGTAATGCACAACCTGCGGCGGGGCCTGGCCGGCTTGGGTCCCCAGCAGGTGCTGCGGATACGGATCTAGATCCTTGCTAGAGGTGGAAAAGGTCGACACTATGGGCTGATGGTAGCCGTTAGTTGCGTTGCTCGGGGTAGGAGTGTGGCCAAACTGGTGTTCCGCCTGTGTTGGGGTACCGACATCATTGGGTGTAGCTGGGCTCTCCGCGAGATGGCCTGCAAGACTACTGATTCCACCCTCAATGTCTCGGAGAAGCCGGACATAACCCTCCGGCACCAGCCCGCTCTCCTGCGTCTTGGGGTCTTCGGCCACCAGCCACCCTAGACCGTGTCTATATGACACCCAGATGATTTGGCCTTCGACGAGCGGCAGCTCGTTCTCGTTCTCTCGCTGGAAATCATAGAGCGCTACGGCCTTGCCATGCATCTCCTCGTCCGGCGAGGTAATGGTAAACTGGTAATCTCGCGAATATCGAGACTCGTCTACTTCGTGGAAGCCCGGTGACGAGCCGATGCTTTCCTCGTCCGAATCAGACGCGCCAGCATTTGGGTCGACATAATGACGCGGCTGCTGATCGGGAATTTGATATGCTGCGCCGGGATGTCTGGCCTCCCCAGCTGGATAGGTAACGTACTCGCCGCCAGGACCGTTGGCCTCGCTTCCTTGGTTGATATAATACCGCTCGCTGCCGTCGCCGCTCGTGCCTACGTAGTATCCCCTTTCGCGATCGAAATTGTCGGGATTCATGATGGAGTCGGCTTGACCAGTGCTGAGCACCTCTCTACCGCTCCGGTGCCTCCCGTGACTGAACCCGCCAGATGACTTGTGTTTTCTGTGCCGCGAGCTTACGACCGGGCTCTGCAGATCTTCATCCTCGCTCCAGGGAGGCCCATCGCCAAAGTGCATCGCAGGCAGGGTGTGGATCTTTGACCAGCCATCCCCCCACGGGTGGCTTTCCCACGACGTCGGAGGGTCCGAGAGTCGTCGCTGTTCGCTTGCCGGAGTGGTCATGCCCGACGGGGGGCGCGAGGACTCGGGCGGTGGCCCATAGTGCATGGGATGTGTGGGCGGATAGGCAAAGTCACGTACGAGCGTGTACGGTAGGCTCGAGGGAAATAGGGGAAAGATGTGGGACGGCGGCCTCGACCGTGTCGGGATCGAGCTTGTCGAATATTGCGACAAGCGATTTTTGGATGCGTGCGACATGGGGCGTGGGAGCGTGCTCCTGCGCGATGGCGGCGACGTTATCAGCGGCGGAAGCGGGGGTGGTGTCGCGTTGGCTGTCTGCGTCGTGATGCCGGGTGGAGAGGTTGCTGGAGAGGAGGAGGAGCCTGGCGACATGATGGCCGTCATGATTCGGCCTGTTCGACCGAGTCGTGAAAGGTGCGCCGGCCCGGGCTGAGTGAGAATGGCTGGTCAAGCCGGTCACCGCCCCAGAACCAGCGCCGACGCCTGTGATCAGGGTACGAAGCCCCAAATGTGATTGCGCGCTTTGTCACCGCGGCGACGTGTGTCCCAAGCTCCTCGATCGCACGTTGTTGCAAGGGATATGGCTGCGGAGAGCGGTCGTCTGAGGTGCCCGGCGGGACGGTGCGGAGACTTCCAGGTTGTCGGCTCGAGGCCGCCTCGGGGCGCTGGCGAGGCTGCTAACCAAGGAGACGGCCGTGGGCGATCAAACATCCAAGACGGCGAAAGCGATTTCGGGGAATGGCGGCCGGACGGGGTGCACCAGACGACGGAATATATTGGCGGCAGGGCAATTGGCCGCGGAAGGGCTGGGTTTGTGTTGGGTCCTTGAGTTGAAGACGAACGAGGTGGGGAGGGACGGCGAGAGAATGGTTGGGCGGCTGGGCGAGCTCTAAGCGCTGCCGCAGACGCAACACCCTGGTTCGACCGTGCGGATCAGGGCCCCGTTGCTACACACAATGGCGAATCGTCGACCGAGACGCTGGGGGCCGGAAGCCACGAGCAGCCTCTTGTCATCCAGAAAGCGGCGCGACCTGCACGGAGCTGGATTACTGTGGTCCTTATACTCCGTCGTAGCTATGTTCTCCTTGCTGGAGTCGTCGTGGCCGTGGGAACCCCCCGCAGGATTTTGCTCAAGTAGTCCATTCTTACAAATAGCAGAGGGTTATGTCCATTCTGGGATGTCTGTTGGCCGTGCTACCGCCGGCAGCTGAGGAGTGCAGCGCGGAGCCTGCAAAGGCCAGCTTTCAGAGAAAAGGTCCAATCATTGCTGTCGAGATCCCTTGGATTCGAAGCAGGGTGAATTCTGTTACTGCGAGTTCCACTGTCTCGACGCCGAGTCCGCAGCAGCTAGCAACGGGGACTTTATGTCTGCGGCCGGATGTTTACGGATATGTTTACGAAGCATTAAACACCGCAAAAATAGCTTAACGACTGTAAAAAGTGCATTATTCTAATTAGTTGTCTTTGCTGCCCCACGAGGTCAAATGCTCCAAGAGACATTTCGTCCCACCTCGAGACCATTGACCGAGGAGGTGTGGCAGGACTGAGGGGCAACGGAAGGCGGTCAAACCCGGCAGAACCTGGTCGAAACAACCGGCTCCACATGCCTCACAGCTCAAAAGCTTGATGCAGCTTCCAACCAAACAACCCCAGGAGCAAACTTCTTTGTTTCCCAACCCCAACCAGCGAAAGGGCCGGCGCGCTCCTGGTTCTTTTTAGAGCAGGTTAGTTCAGTCTCTTTTCGCCCTTCGACTTGTATGATGATTCTTTTATTGGAGCTGTCTTACGCTGCTTAGCCAGCGCGTGGTGACAAACTTTTTACACGCTATACACAATCTGACGTCAAATGGAAATCTGGACCACTGTTTTGCCTTCCTTCCGATCAATTCGAGACTGACACAGGTATGCAGCAGGTCTGCGAAGACGGTAACGCTGAAGTCGCCCAACCGAGTTGGTGCGACATATGCTCAGTGTTCCTCGCCATGGACCACGCAAATGGCTCGACAAGTTCCCAGGCACCCTCGCAAAATGAGCAAGGCGAGGAGGCTTCGACCTTCAGGTTGAAGTTTTGCACGGTATGCGCTAGCAATCAAAACCGGTAGGTATCTATCTCGGCTCAACAACCTCGCGACTAACCCCCAGCAGGTCGATGGAAGGGCATCTTCGGCTCGCCCAAGCGAACTTCCCCGTGATATCGTTTGGTACCGGTTCTCTGGTCAGACTGCCTGGGCCTACTATTTCCCAACCCAATGTCTACAAGTTCAACGAAACATCGTACGATAGCATATATCGAGAACTCGAGGCAAAGGATCCACGTCTGTACCGAGCCAACGGCCTTCTTAATATGTTAGGCAGGAACAGAATCATCAAATGGGGCCCCGAGAGGTGGCAGGACTGGCAGATTGGCATGCCAAGGTTGAAGCATGAAAAGGACAAGGGTAGTGAGGGCATGGAGGGTGGAGTGGCCGACGTGGTGATCACTTGTGAGGAACGCTGCTGGGATGCTGTCATCGAGAATCTCCTGGACCGGGGATCACCTCTCAACAGACCAGTCCATGTGATCAACATCGACATCAAAGATAATCACGAAGAAGCTTCCGTCGGCGGTGGTGCCATTGTGGATCTTGCCAACTCCCTTAACAAAGTCGCTGTGGAAGAGCGGGACAAGATTGGAGCCGCAGCCTTTGATTCCGGTAGTGCGGTAGGCCGGTCTGGATTCGACGAGAGGGTGCCGGATGTTTTGGCCGAATGGCAAGAGAGGTGGCCTAACCTGCCAGCCACATGGACGCTGGCCTGGTTTTGAGCATCGACCACGGAGAACATGGTGTGTACGACTTGTATATGATTGGTATGGGAAAGCGGGATGGCTTGGCGCTAGGAGTTGGAGGTCACGGAAGATACCAGGTATTGCTTTTGACACCAGAGAAGATATTCAGGATGCAGCTGTTACACTGTAACGGGAGATCAACCGATAGGGGTTCTACCGTACCGGTCGTTTCCAGCCAGCTAGAGCTGGGGAAAGGCTTGTTTCCGCGTGATAGACCGGACAATTCTTCGAAACAAACCCGATCCCGTGTAGCGAACACAAGATGTCTGGTACCGGGGCTCCCGGGGCTCTTTGGTCACTCTTGATTTGTCTCTGTACTACCCAATGTGAGAAGTCTCGAAGACTAAGCAAGATGTGGGTTGACTAGGCGCAAAGAAAGCTCATAGCACAGGGGACTCGCAGCGACGAGGACAAAGATCTTGTCCATTGTTGCTGCATGAACCAGGAACCGAACGCTGACTCGCATGTCAGCCAGATGACTCGGATTCTAGAATCTCAGCAGAACATGGACGTCCCGTCAAGATTCATGCCGAGACTGGCAGCAGAGCATCTCGAGAGACGGTGGGAATTTACCCGGCATACCGTGCATCAAACAACCCAACCTAGGGAAATGCGGTCGGTTAATGCAGAACACAAAAGAGGTTCTCTGGAATGGTAGCGGATGCATCCGAGCGGCCCCCAACGGACTTTTCACATCGTCAGAATCACAGTCTGCAGATGCGCTGCGCTGCGATGCTAGAAGCGGGGACATCGTGCAAGTGCTGAACCCTGACGAGCTGGACGGACGGATCTTCTTTTTCATTCGGTCTTCATGCCCGACGGCGGCCTCGGTGGCTCCCAGACCCATTGCTGAGGATGGAACCGACGCTTTGGTAATTGGCGATGGTCCAAACTCGAGTGAATCGGAAAGCATCTTTTGTCCTTCTTTCAGCCGGCAGCCCTCACATGGCCTCCCGCGCTGACGACGAACAATCAATCGTCGAGTTTGACTCGCCGACCCGGAACCCGTGGAATTCCCGCCCGCCTTCACCGTTCCTGCCGTAGCGCGCGACTAACCGTGGACGAAGAACAGAGGAAATTGCTGGTCCCGCCTGCCGCCTGCACCTGCGCCACCCCGCCTGCCTTTGAAGGCCAGCCAACCCAACCCACGTCTGTTCCCAATTCCACCACAGCACAGCGATAAGCATTAAACCTCAGCACGAGGGATCCGATATCCACAGTCGACCTGCATATCAACCGCCAGCTTTCCTGACCACGCCGACCACGCTGACCCCAATACCACCATTCGCTCGTTGCATCATCCCTTTCCGCCGGGCCCCGATCTAGGCCATCTCGATTGGCGTCGGCTTGGCAGCGTCTTTGGTTGCGCGCAGACTGCCCAAGTGCCGCCGCAGAAGCCACTGGACATCCTTGCTCGTTGTGGTGTTCCGACTGGCTGGCCCCTGAGCAGAGGACTGGCACCCTAGCCGCCAGCACGGGGACCGTTGGCTTCCAGGTGTCGCGTTTCATGCTGTGACAAGCAGCGCCTTCAACATTGTTCCCATTCCTCGCACTCTGCTGCATGTGCTGTCCGCTCGACACCGATCGGATACAGCACACAATCGAGCCCGGAGTCGTCGCTCTCGACAAACCTTCGCCGGACGAGCCTATTCTGTCGCGCTCCGCCCGCGCTGACGCTCTCGAGCCCGCTGTCCGACGCCCAAGACGATGAATGGCCGCAATGCACCGTTGTCTCCTGTCGGCTCACTAGGCGGAAGCGAATGGTCTTACCCGACCGGCGACAAAGACGCCGCATTTCCCAACAATCGCGGCCAACTCATTACACCACCCGACTCTGCCGGATCTACCAAGGCTATGAATGGGGGTTTTCCACCCGGGCCCAGGAGTGTCGGCGCGCCCTCGCCGCCGCCCTCCATCGGCCGATCCAGCAACGGAACAACTCTCTACGCAAGAAGTGAGAGCGGAAGGAGTCCGAGCCAGCAAGTCGAGAATCAGGAGCTCGTGCTGTCAGAGCACTATGTATCCCTAAAACGCTACCTCTCGGCCACATCACGCGACGGCAACCCGAAGCCGCCGCCCAACAAGGCTCGAGACAAGCTACAGCGCCTTACTGGGGTGCAGTTTCTCGAGCTCAGTACCGATGTCTACGATGAGCTGAAGCGGCGGGAATTGGCGGCCAGGCAGCCGCCGAACGCCCCGCCTGGCTCCGGTCCTCCCGATTATCTCCTTCCCGAAGAAAATTTCCACCCGAAGCGAAATCAAGCCCGACAAAAGCTCTCATCGCTTGGCTCTCCCCGGTTTCGTGACCTCGCTACTGATGTATTCTGCGAGCTGGAGCGGCGATATCCGCGCTTCGCCGTGGGGGATATTCCCCGAGTTGGGAGCCCCCTATCTATCCGGAGGCCCCCGAGCCGATCCCAGACTCCCGTCAATGGCATGAACGGCTTTCCCCCGAGAGGACAAAGTAGGAGACGTCCATCGGAGGCGAGCTCAATACGAAGCGCACGAGGGGCGCCGACGCCCGTGAGCGCTGGGGGTTACGGAGTGCCTCCTTCGCCGGGACTGCCCAATGGCGACTATGGGCGACCAACACAGAAGCAGTTCCAGAGCAACACCATCGTCCCGAATAAGAGCACCATGGTCGAGGAGGATGACGAGCCAATCAGCCCGCTTAGCCCAAACAACGGCGATCCTGATGGGTATGGTACCATGGGAAGAATATCCGCCGAGGAAGAGAGCAAGAGAAACGCAGAGGCAGAGGTTGGTTTTGAACAAGTTGTTTTGTGGGGGAGGTCACTAATCTGCTGCAGGCCGATAAGAAACTCATATATGACTACGAACAGCAAATAAGAGAGCTCAAGGACAAGATGGATCGGCTAGAAGATGACTTGAAGAAAAAGGACGATGAGCTCAACGATGTGCTGGATGGCGAGCGCTCCAGGGCAAGCGCTGCAAATATGGAAAAGAAGGAATGGGAGGACAGACGAGTCGATTTGGAGAATCGGTTAGCAGATGCGCAGGATCTGAACGATTCTCTGCAGCGGGAGCTCGAGCGGATCAAGGATGATCACGCAAGCGAGATGCGCGACCTCCGGGAGCAGTTGGAGGATGCTCGTCAAGCCAGTGTCAACATGGCACCAGCGGGTGGCGCGAACCCGGAGCTGGAGAGAGAAAACGAGGAGCTCCGGATATCATTGCGCGAACAGCAGCAGGTCACCGAAGAGGTGCGACGAGAGGCACAGGAATTTCTTCGGGAGATGAGGATGCTCTCGCAGCAGAGCGGTGCCACCTGGGAAAGGCAAGCTGAGCTGGAAAAGACGATCGAGTCGCTGGAGACTGAAGTACGGGACTGGCGGAACCGATACGCGCGAACCAAGACTCAGCTGCGGAACATGCGGGCCTCGTCTCTGGGCTTGACTATCGATCAAGATGCCGGGAAGTACGTACGGGAGAAAGGTTTCACGCAAGAGAATGGACTGGTTAAGGACGTCAACGTGACCAAATTCCAAATCGCCATCGACGAGCTGCTCCAGCGAGCCCGTGTGGATGATCCGGACAGAGTGATCGACGCGATGAAGGCTGTCGTGGTCAGCGTCCGAAGGATTACCAAGGATATCGACGATTCGCCGTCGAATAGCGAGGATGTGCTCCAGCAGCAAGCCAAACTCAAATCCCGGGTGTCGTCCACGGCCAACAACCTCATCACAGCATCAAAGAACTTTGCCAGCTCTGCCGGTATATCCCCGGTGTCGCTGCTTGACGCTGCAGCTTCACACCTCGTTGCAGCGGTGGTCGAGCTGCTCCGTACCGTCAAGATTCGGTCTACGCCAGCAGGAGAGCTAGAAGATGACGACGACGGGACTATTACACCAGTGGATTCGACAGGCTTCTTCTCGCCGAGGAGCAATGGACAGAGCCAGGTGTCCAGTGCGACATTGGTTCAAGATTCGCTCCCGCCACCGCCTCCTTTCCAGGGCCTCGGAGCACGCGGTCGTGCGAGTGTTGACTCATCGACATATAGCCCTGTGAGCTCACCGCGCGAATCGTTCACGAACAACAAGCGCCCGACGTCTCGCGGAGCCTTTGGCAACGGCGGACCCAATGGTAATGGCATGGCCTACATGGGTCTTGGCAAGAACTTGCCACCGGTGCCCAACAGCGGGTACGGCGGACGACAACAGGACAACCGGACGGAGGACCTCAAGATTTACCTAGAAGACCAGACGGCCGTGCTAGTGCAGACGATCCAGAACCTGGTACAGCTAATCCGTAACGACGCCGACATTGACCAAGTGACGGAAGAGATCAACACGATCGCCGATGTGGTCGGGCAGGTGGTGTCAGAGACGGAAGCACTTGGCCCGAGTGGCGTCGAGCTGGTCCGGCGGCTGTCGGCGTGCCGCGACCGTCTGATGGAGGCGGGCAAGCGCGGTCGCGATCTCGCGGCCGAGGGCAAGGATACGAACAGTCGCGAGTGGCGCATGTGGACGCAGACGCTGCCGCCTATTGCGTTTGAGATTGCCAGGGAGACGAAGGAGCTCGTGCAGCGGGTGGATCAACTGGTGATGAATGATGGCGATGATGATTTTGCATGATGATGAAGTACAGCATCCTATAGAGAGGGGAGAGGGGAGGAGGAGCCCATGAGATGGTGGTGTGCCATGGTGAAAGTTGGTTCGCTTCGCTTTGATACCCATCATAGCCCTGTTTTTTGTTTCGTCGTTCTTTTTTTCTAGGGCGGGTTTGTTTTTGTGGTGGTGGGTGAGTGAGGGGGGGGTTATATTCTACCTATTCCGTAGAGGCTGGGCTATGGCTTGCATTTTAGTAGGTTGGGGATGGGGGGAGAGATTTCGGACACAGCGTTTGAGGAAGAACTGTTTTGTTGGTAATGTCTTATCAGGCACAACCCGGCTCGGTTCTGGGCTGGTATGAGGCGAGAATAGATATAATTTGTTCATTCGTATCTTGGAAAAAAAGTCTGGTGACATGTGTAAAGGAGGAAAGTGCTCGGGGGGAAGGGGGTGAGGATGGGGATGCAAAGATGGGACCAGAGAGACAGAGGACATTTGGAACGAAGGATGGTGGTATTGAGCCAAGTGTGGATATATATGCCTTTTCAGCACCGGTTGATAGAGAGAGAGAGAGAGAGAGCCAGCCCTATGCCAAGTTGTTCATAAATAATCTTGGTGTAGCTCTCTTTTTTGAAGCATGAGAACATTGTCTGCGCGAAGTACGTTGAAGATCACGCAGCGTGTTCCCCCCTGGCTTTTCAAGAGACACAAGACTTTGAATGTATTAGGTATCTCCCTCCTGCCATACAACTCACCACACCACGAACAGCGACCAGGGTATAGACTATAAGCAATCTGAACTATTCAAGCGTGATTACCTCGGTATCTCTTAATCCCAGAAACCCATGCAACATTGATATCAATAGGTATGCAAGCCAGCGTCATCCACAAACAAGTCCTTTTTGAGATCCAAACTAGAACGCCAACCTTGCCCGTAGGTATGCAAATGATCCCCACCCCATGATTCGTATATGCTTCTTTCTTCATCATCCCTCATGTGTATATACCAAACCAAGATTGCACATTCAAATCAAAATCATCACCGTAGCCGTGGCACGACCTTCTTCACATCAGCAGTGCCATAAGGACTCGCACTCCTCTTCAGCGGGCCGGGCCCTTCGTCATCGTCTTCGCCCGACTCACTCGGCCCATCAGACACGGCGTCGACGATACCGACCATCTCGTCCTGCTCATCGCCCGAAACCAGCGTCTCTTCCTCCTCCTCGTCGGTGTCGGTATCGAGACTCCGCGTCGGCCCGTCGCCCTCGATGATGAACCAGGCCGGGACGGCGCCGAGGAGCGAGATGCCCGCGAGGAACCACCACGGCGCGATGATGTAGCCGCGCTGCACGCCCGCACTAAAAATGGTGCCCGTCAGGGCCGGGCCGACGGCGCGCCCGATGCCGCTGAAGGCCGTGGCGTACCCGTTCAGCGTGCCGAGGATGCGCACCGACACGCACGAGTTGGTCAGCATGATGGTCGTGCAGGGGAAGGCGACGATGACCACGACGCCCTTGGTGAACATGAGCAGGGCGAAGGCGGCGTAGCGGTGGATCGGGTCCTGGAGGAGGGCCGTGTAGGGGGTTAGGAGGTAGACGATGGGGAAGACCATTGCTAATGACGCGAGAAATTAGTTATGCGGCGGTTAAGTATAAGGGAAAGAAAAAACGTACTCGCTGCCTTGAAGCAGTTTAGCACGCCGAAGCGGGCACACAGGACGGGGAAGAGGAAGAACTGGATGATTCCGCAGGCGATGCCGTAGATGGTGTAGATGGTGCCGATTTTGTCTGAACTAAGACCGAACCCGCCTGAGAACTTGAAGGGGAGGTGGGTGTTTGTCTCGTCGGGCACCTGCACCGGATAGTTCAGAAACACCGGGAGCACCTGGTCGTAGGACACCGAGTGGAGGGCGAGAAACGTATATGACACGAGGTTGATGACCGTCTGGCTCGAGAAGACCTCGGCGAAGCTCGGCGGTGTGAACCTGGCGGCTGTCCCTCGCTGGTGGGAGCCTCTCGTGCTCGGCCTCGCAAGCAAAGGTGCAGACGCCTCGGCATCCACAAAAGAGCGTCTGCGCTGCTTTGGCTTCGGGCCCCGGTGGAGAGATCTCTTCAGCTTCTCGCCCAGCGCTAGGCCCCAGTCGGGCTTGTGGCGTTTGTCCTCGAGGGTTTCCTGAGTGACCGTTAGCATGTCAACATGTTTTCAACAGCCCCTTCATAACTCACCTTGAGAAACAAGAGTCCGGTCATAAACGAGACAAAGAAAACAATGCAAGCTACGATGTTTGGCAGCGCAAAGGGGTATTTCTTGAAGAACTCGATGTTTCCAAACAGCCCAGGGTACTGGTCGGCCGGCCGGGCGAAGAATCCACCAAAAGCAGGACCGAAAACACTTCCTGTGACGCGTAAGTTTCTCATAGTTTAATTGAGTGACATGCAAAACATACCTATTGACCAGACAAGGGGCATGATAGAGAAGGCTCTAGGCTGCAGTTCCTTCTCCGGCACCATTTCAGCCACCATGGTCCTAATAATTCCAACTTTGCGTACGTATTATTGTTAGTTGATATAAAACTCGCCGTCCGGAAAACAGCAGCACCGAAGAAAGACAGAAAACTAACCATTTCCATTCCCGCCTCCCATAATCCCACGGACAATAATGGCCATGGGAAGGCTCGTCGACATGCCCCACACGAAGAAACAGATCATGGTGCTCGCCAGGCCCATCAGGATGGTCGGTTTGCGTCCGATCTTGTCGGATGCCCGCCCCCATGGCACGGCGGTCATGCTCTGGGTCACCGAGAAGACGGCACCAGTAAAACCGGCCCACCTGGCAACTTCATTCTTGTCGACGCCGAAACTCCTGATCATCTCGGGGAGGTAGGGGAAGACGGAGGTTAGGGCCAGCGGCTCGGCGAACCGGGCGACGGCTGTGTTTGCCTGAGTTAGTTATGGGGGTGACAGGGAGGGGACACGGTATACCTGGAGAGAAAGAAAAAAACGAGGCACTTCTTTTTCAAGCATGAGATCCCCATGTTTGATTTGGCAGATCCGGTGTGTGTGAGAGAAGAAGCGCTGTCGAGCAAGTTGCAATCTACTCAGGGGTGGGGAGGATGGGGATGAGAATAGGGGTAGGGGGGTATTCCGAGAAAAATAAAAAAAACAAAAGCTTACCGAGGATGGCCAGCTGCTGGACTGGTAACCTGGGAGGGCCATTTTTGCGGTCGACCATTGTTTTTTCACCGGCAACGAAGGGGGACCACAGAGATTGTGTGGAGATTGCTTCTTCTTCTTGTTGTTTCTATCGCTGCTGTTTTTCTGGCTGCTCTGCTGCTTTGCTGCTTGCGCTACGTAGATGACGCAAATCCAACGCGCAAAACCTGTGTGTAGGTGCACTTCTTGAACCGCTTTCTAACAAAAAAGTTTCAAACGATAACAGGTAGGTGTGCAGGGAGGAACAAAAACGGAAGAACAAAGAACACAAAACTAAAAAAAAATAGCTTCGGCCGAGAATGAGCCAGCGGTATGGCTTAGAAAAGCTCGGGTCCGGCGGAGGCAAAATCTTTATATGCGGTGTGTGGATTCCTCTCCCAAATACTCTAGACAAAAAAGTTCGAAGAGGGTCCTCCCCCGGTTCGAGGCCGGACTCTTCACTCTCACACACATGTGGTGGTCACCACCCACTAACACAGTAGACAGAACATCTGATTGGCCCCGCTGCCGATGTGTGGACCGGCCAGGCCAGGCCAGGCAGATTGAACGGCTGGGGACGGGCGGGTGTGTTGCTGCATGCATCGCATACATGGATCATGGATCGGAAGAGGGCCGCGGATGGGGGAATGGGTGACCTTTCTGTTTTTTTTCTCTTCAGGCCGATTGCATTTTGAGTAAACCGAACTTGACGCAATCCTTCAGAAGTTCATGCGCGCGTGTTTGGGAGTCCGCGATCGGCTTGCAGAGGGATAAGGGATTTCGCTTGCCACCCACTCAACATGGTGCTGCTGTGATTGATTACCAATGACAGGTCGATGGGGTTAACTAAACCCCCACTCTTCGTCCCTCATATATTTGTCCTACCCGTCGTTCGTGCCGTTGAACCTTGGGTGGTGGCCCGCCCTCGGTTGATTCGACCCCGAGAGACGCACCGGACTTTTGACAACCCTTCTGTTCTGCTTCTGTTTGAGTCAACTGCGAGTCTGAGTGTCTGCTGCGAGGGCCCTGTATGTGGGTAACTAATGTGTCTCAGACCCGTCACGAGGTTGGTTGTGATTGGGGGGCTGGGGGATGCAGAAATCCCCCAGGCTGAGCCTGCGGTGGTGTGCAGATGTCACGGATGGTGGATGGTGTGGGCGCGCCCTGCAGCCCGACTCCAGCGACGTCGGCGTCGATCGGCGATACGAACGGTGCCGGGCCGGCGCCAGATGCGGCTCGCCGTGCCAAAAGGCGGGGAAGTCATGGCGTCTTCTTCGTCTTGCGGTTACTGTTACCGAGCTAGCCGGAAACGGCAGGCAACCACACAGTGAGCGGCACAGCCAACCGGAACGTCGTGGGCTTGCGTCAGCGGCGATTGCAACTTTGAGAAACGACATCTCATCGTTCAACTCATTACACAGTATTCCCCATCAAACTGATTACCTACTAGACTACCCAGGTGCTGTACCAGATTTGTCCGGTCATGCCGGTCTGATTGTCTCGTTCCAGTGTCTCTCAGTTGGCAACTTTTGGTTATGCGGGTGGCGGGGAGCTGTGGTTGACGACTGCAACCGCCCCTCAACTTCACACCTTCTCTCAAAATGGCTTCCGAACACACCCCCTTGCTCACTACCGTGAGGCTTGCACGTCCTCAACGCCGATATCCGCATGGTATTGTGCGTCGCTTCTGTACCATTGCCCTCTCGTCGACGCTCGTCTGGCTCTTCCTAGCCTTTGCCGTCTCCTTCATTACCTATCCCCACGACCGCCCCCGTCACCATCATGAGAATGACGAAAACTGGCGCTGGCCTGGGTGGAAACGGAGAAATGTCACCGATGACCAGCTACGCAAGATTCTGCTCGAGACTCCAAGTAGCAAGAAGGCAGAGGACTGGAGCAGATATTACGCCTCGGGTCCCCATCTAGCTGGCAAGAATTACTCTCAGGTCGGTACACGTGATCCTTTGAAGTAGCAAAAACTCATACAAGTACTAGGCTGTCTGGACCAAGGAGAGGTGGGAGGAGTTTGGCATCAAGTCGGAAATTGTCTCTTACGACAGCTACCTCAACTACCCCGTGGATCATCGACTGGCTCTCCTTCACAAGAGCAAAAAAGATGAATCAACATCATGGAAGGTTGCCTTTGAGGCCTCGTTGACGGAAGATGTCCTCGAAGAAGACCCGACCACCGGACTGGATGACCGCATCCCTACTTTCCACGGCTATTCGGCCTCCGGAAACGTCACAGCCCCTGTTGTTTATGTCAACTACGGCACCTACCAGGACTACGAAGATCTCATCAAGGCCAATGTCAGTCTTGATGGGAAAATCGCCATCGCTCGTTATGGCGGCATTTTCCGCGGCCTCAAGGTCAAGCGTGCACAGGAACTGGGCATGGTCGGCGTGATTCTCTACACTGATCCCGGTGATGATGGGGACATCACCGACGAAAAGGGGGTAGCAACATATCCCAACGGACCGGCACGGAATCCCAGCAGCGTCCAGCGAGGCAGTGTTCAGTACCTCAGCGTCGCTCCGGGAGACCCGTATGTAATCCCTTGAGTTTCTGTGACCCTGCTAATCTGTCTTAGGACCACTCCGGGATATCCGTCTAAACCAGGTGTACCCCGTCAACCGGTGGATAAGGCAACTCCAAGCATCCCGTCCATTCCAATCTCGTATCTTGATGCACTCCCCATTCTCAAGGCCCTCAATGGGCACGGCCCCAAGGCGAAGGACTTGAATAAGTGGTGGACCCGGAACACCGGCCTCGGATACAAGGGCGTCGACTACTACATTGGCCCGACCCCGGACGATGTTGTGGTGAATTTGTATAACGAGCAGGAATATGTGATTACGCCTCTTTGGAATGTCATTGGCGTGATCAATGGGACGATCCCGGATGAGGTTATCGGTATGTGCGGTCTTGACGATTGGTTGGGTCATGACTAACACGACTAGTTGTTGGAAACCACCGCGATGCCTGGATTGCAGGCGGCGCAGGTGACCCAAATAGCGGCTCGGCCGTTCTCAACGAGGTGATTCGATCCTTTGGCGAAGCTGTCCGTGTCGGTTGGAAGCCCCTCCGCACCATTGTCTTTGCCAGCTGGGACGGCGAGGAGTACGGACTTGTTGGATCGACGGAATGGGTCGAAGAATATCTGCCGTGGCTTCGACACGCCAACGTGGCCTACCTCAACCTCGACACGGGTGCGTCGGGCTCCGAGTTTGAAGCTTCCGCCTCGCCGCTCCTTCACCAGGTTATTTATGACGCGACAGCGGCCGTCAAGTCCCCAAACCAGACGGTGAAGGGCCAGTCTGTTCTCGACACCTGGAACCGGAAGATCAGGACCATGGGCAGCGGGAGTGACTTCACCGCCTTCCAGGACTTTGCCGGCGTTCCCAGCATGAGTGTGGAGTTTAGCGGCTCATCCAGGACGCCTGTTTACCACTACCACAGCAACTACGACTCGTTCCACTGGATGCAGAAATACGGAGACCCGGGATTCGTATATCATCGTACTATTGCTCAGATCTTTGGTCTGATGACGGCCCAGCTGGCGGATAAGCCGCTGATTGCCTTCCAGGCTACGGATTACGCAAAGGGTCTGAGGGAATACGTCGGCAAAGTTGAGGAAAAATTCGACCAGACTTTGGTTATCCGGGAAATGGACATGGCGACCATGGATGAGGACGCCATCGTCGAATTCCGCGGCAGCCAGCGCAAATCCAGCAGACAAGGTGATGATGACTCACCGTCTCACGAGGCGTTGTCATTCAGGAAGGAGCTGGAAAAGCTGCACAAGGCCCTGAGGAAACTGCACGAGTCGGCGCTGGAACTCGACGAGCGCGCGGCCGAGCTGACCGACCGCGCGAAGCAGCATATCCCGTGGTGGAAGTGGCCCGCCTGGCTGCGGCTGGCGCTGGAGATTCGCAAGGTCAACACCAAGTACAAGTTTCTGGAACGAGACTTTTTGTATCACGAGGGACTGGATGGGCGGCCCTGGTTTAAGCATGTTGTTTTTGCGCCGGGGTTGTGGACTGGGTATGCTGGAGGTATGTCTTTTCTTTGTAGCACAAGTTGAGATATCGGGTATGATATGGTACTAACGTGTTTCCAGCCGTGTTCCCGGGTTTGATGGAGAGTATCGAGGCCGAGGACTGGACGAATGGCAAGCGGTGGGTTGATATTATTGAGGGGTGTATTCTTACCGCGGCGAGGAATGCTGCTATTTGATGGGTAACGTTACGGATTGAGAGGGGAGGGTACGGTGTAGATACGATGGAGAGTACATACAAAACACGCGCGCCCGGTTCTGTATAGCTGGAGAGGTAGAGAGAGTCGAGTACTGTGTGTGTGTTTGTGTGTAAAATACAAGAATGCTATGTATGTACGGTTTATTGGACAAACATTGGTCATTGTGCTAAAGAAAACAGGAATTCTACGGAATATCAGTCTAGGTAGAATTAGGATATTCCGCTCAATATCAGGGGCGAGCGAGTCTGCTTGATTAGACTTGGCAACTCGACGTCTTTATTGCAACATTATCTCGCTTCACTTACAGAGCAACAAAACAAACAAACAAAAATACAAACTCAAACTCAAACAATCCACGTCCCATTCGAGCTACTGTAATCTGAGGTATCATAAAAGCTTCTACCCATCCACATGAACAACACGCCATCCATCCATCCATCATCAATCCACCTTGAGCCTGCTCAATCAATCTGCTCCAATTTTGCACCTCGCTCCTTCAACCCCCCCTTAAAACACCTCATCAAGAATCATGACAGAATTCTACCCATTATAAAACGTGCCATGGTATCCATATCCCTATCCAGCTTCACCCACCCACCCACTCCATCCAACACCCCGTTTCCCCCAGAGATTTCTACCCAAAGACAACCACACCAGACCAGACCACTCCCGCGCCATGCAAGAATTTTGAAAAGATGCTGCTTCCCATAACTCATAACCCCAACATCAATCGTCATCGCCACACCTATTGCGTCCGATAGAACTTCTTATACAACAGGTGCAGCAACAGATTGACATTGAGCCTCAGATTGCCCTCAAACAGCGTCATGAACTGGTGCGCCTCAAACTGCGCCTGCAGCAGGTCCTCAATCGGCACGAGCGCGCTGGCCCCGGGGATCTGGATGTGGCTGCGGCTGCCCTCGATCGAGAAGACGCCCACCTCGTCGCACGAGATCGTCAGGTCGACCTGGCCCCAGTCGCGCTCGGGCATGCCCGCCCATGAGACCAGGACGCCCTTGTCGAACAGAGATCGCGCGCTGTACTTGTACGACCCAAACTTGGGCACGCGGCCGCTGCGCTCCAGTTCGCGCTGGTGGTTGTACTGTTTGGTGAAGGGCAGGAGGAAACGCTTTTTCCTGTTGATGGCAGACATGTTAGCATCACGCTATCAGAGCGATGATATTGAACAAATAAGACTCACCCCTTCTTGCTCTGCAGCGTCGCCATGGCTTGCTCAATGTAGTCGTCGTAGCTCTTCCTCTGCTGCTCCAGGTACTTAGCCTTCTCGTGCAGGTTGCTCAGTGTCAGCCGGACGCCTTCGAGTTCTCTTTGCCTTTGTACCCTCCTTCGGCTCTTGGTGCGGATATCGAGGGCAATCGCATTCAGCACGTCTTGGTAGTAGTTGTGCTTGGAGATCCGACCCATGTGCTCCAGCCTCATGACATTTTCCAAAGCAATCCGCTTCAGGTCGTAATACGACATCCGAGTGACATCGATCATGTTGGCGTCCGAGTATGCGCCCCTGGTGTTGGAATTATTCGCAAAATCCTCCCGGAGGAGCATCTGCCACTTGTGCTCATCCTCGCGACTGATCGGCTTGACGAGAATCTCCAACAGGTTCGCCCCCGTCTGCACACGAATGATGTACAGGATGCATCGCTTGGTTTCCATGAACAGCGCCTTGACGTCGGCCTCAGGATCTTCCACATCATGGAGTTTGGGTGTGAGGAACATCTGGATGTCCGACGACCCCACCGCCATCATTTCGTTCTCGTTGTTCTTGACACTGCCGAGGTCCTGGACAATCTCCCGCAACATGTCATCACGGTTAGGGCACATGTGCGGTATCTCGCTGGCAATGAGGCTGTGGATGGCAAATATGTCGGTCATCTTGATGTAAAGAGTGGGCTTGTTCTTGGCGTAAAGGTCGTTAAACTCGTCGATGTCGAATGTGCTCTCCGGATCGGGAACAGATATGAGTGAATCCGTTATTTGCGCAAACCGTTCGATCGACTCCGCGATGAAGGCATTGAGTGGCTGCAGGTAGATATTTTCGCCGCCAAAACGGCGTCCAGACGCAATCTGCCCCAGCACCTTGGCAACTTCTCCGAGGTTGCGCTTCTGGAGCGGGCTGAGCTGCTTCTCAATCACACCAACATTCTCAGGAGCAGTGAGCGCTGGCTGGAGATAGAAACGCCAGAGCCAATTACCGACCACCTGGAGCAGGCGTTCTTGGTGCTCGCGCTGGAAGTGTTGGCAAAGAGCTTCGAAAGTCTGCCGGCAAACATAGCGAAGCCCGTACGGCATGCGTGGTATAAGGTCCTCCAGGGCTAGGAGAAATTGATCGCAGATTTCCCGAAGGTCGCGCAAGTGGTCGATAAAGACTTCTTTTGTCTCTGGATCCTTGATGGCGAGCTCCCGAGGGATATCCAGCGGCCGGTTGCTTGGCCGGCCCGTTCGCAGTTCCTCGTTGTTGATGGCTGAGCGATAAATCTGCATCGGGTCGCTCTCGAGATCGAGCGCAGGATCCTCAATAATGTTGTCTCTGATGAGGGGACCCAACAGATCGCGGAGGAACTTCCGGTCTCTTGGCGACCGGGTATAGTTATGGAGAAGCTTTGTCCAGAAGAAGCTGCCCCGAATGTAATCCTGCAGAGCGCTGCAAGCTTCGACTTCCTCCCGGATCGATCGTCCGATCAGCTTCAAAAGGTAATATTCCTCACGCCGCTTCTGCGCATACCCGAAGAGACCCATCATGAGAAGTTCGATGCGCTTGCACTCCTTCTCAGCAGTCCCTTGCTCGCGGATGCGCTTGAAGAGCCGGGCGAGGTACTGGGGCTGGGTCTGGAGGGTGAAGAATAATTGCTGATAGGACTCCAACTTCTTCCTTGAGCCCTTATTCAGCGCTTTCAGATCGAACTGGTTCCCGCTGGCGATGGTGGTATTGGCGAGAATGTTGCTGGTGTGTCCTCCAAAATTGCTCTGGTGCCTGACAACCTCGTCGAGCGTGATCTTGTTCTTGACCAGAAGGGCAATCTTGATGTCGAGCTGATCGATGTACTGCTCCAGCATCTCGTTTTGCCGGACCTGTTGGACCACGGTCTTCCGCATCCGTTCAAACTCCACCTCTTCGTTGAAGTCGAAATCGCTGTCGTTGAGCAGGTGGACGAAGTTCTTGACGGCGTTCACCGGCGGGTTTTTCCCTGAAGTGAGGCTCTTGTACGCCTCTCCTTGAAGCTTGGCTCGTACGAAGCTCTGGATTTTGACCACTTTCTGCATATTCTCCTTGAAGAATCGTTTCTTCTCCTCGAACTTGGCCCTGACTATGAATGCTTTAGCTGCGGCTTGGACTGCGGCAACGCACTCTTCTTGTTCATCAAGCGCGTCAAGGACCGTTGCGACGTCGCCTCGAAGAAGCATTGCCCTAGCAAAGGACTGTAGCGAAGTCACCTCGGCAACGTTGGTATGGAGTTCGTCGATGAGCTTGTTGTGCGACTTCCTGAAGAGCGTCCCTCGGATATGGGACTGAAGAGCAGTGATACTTTTCTCTTGCTGGGCGAGAGCTTCGAGATCGTCAGACACGCGCAGTCGTTCTAGCATACCCCTTGCTTTGGCCTGCAGATCGAGGATAATATCTTCAGCGTCCGCAAGGCCCTCGAGTTGTTCCGAGATCTCTCTTCTGACCGCGCCTGCTCGGGCATGTGCCTGAAGAGCACCAATGTTGGCGGAATGGCTTCGAAGCTCGGCCTTGAGAGCGCCAATGCTAGATCTTGTAAGCGCTCCGCGGCAAGAGGCTTGGAGTGCAGGCCACGCTGAAGCAAAGCGCTCCAGGGCATGCCTCTGCGTGGCAACCTGATTTCTTGTTAGCATTGCCCTCGCGGCAGCCTGCAGGCATATGATGGCCTGGGCATGTTTCTGAAGCGCTGCTTGGTCCTCCTCCAGTCTCCTCCTCAGCAACAGTCCGCGGACCGCGGCCTGAAGCCCGGTAACCGAGCCTGACGCACGATTCGTCTCTTGTTGTTGAGCAAGCACTCGTTTCCGGGCCAGAAAGCCCCGGAAGGTTGCTTGGATGTCTCGAACAGGACCAGATGCGAGCTGTAATTGAGATCGCTGCTCTCGTACCTCACTGCGGACCTTGCTTGCCCGCACCAGACTCTGAAGCTTCAGAATGTCCCTTTCATTACTCTTCCAGAAGCGCTCCTTTTGTATCTGCCGACGTCGGACAAGGAACCCGCGGGCCGCGCTTTGGAGTCCGACCGCAAAACGCCTCATCTGAAGCCTATAGTCGATGATTTGACGAGTAAAGTCGCCTCGAATACGCGCTTGCAGGTCGATGAGGTACGCCTCCGAGTCCCAAAGGCGTTGCATCGTGTCTCCGAGCCGCATGCGTTGCAGCGCTCCTCGCATCTGTGCCTGGAGATCGATTATGGTCGCTTCATTCTCGCCTAGCTCCCTCTCGATCCTCTCCTCCTCGGTCTCTTCGGGCTCCGGCGTCGCCTCAACACCGAAGTCGGCACCCATGTTCCCGAAGCTTGGCATATTAGCGCCCAGCTTATCGAGCCCCTTCTGCGTAGCTTCCAGTTCATGGTGTTCAAATTCGAGCTGGCCGACCAAGTTTCCAATTCGAAAATCGACTATGCCCTTGCGAAACAGCAACCAGCTGAGGGCGTGGATGCAGTGGATGACCCTCGGGATGTTCTTCTTTTCGTACAGGTCGATGAGCTCGAAGCGGAACAAATCAGGGAGCTCGACTTCGTCCAGATAGCGGAAGAAGATGGCGATGTTGTCCGAGTGTCGGTACTGGAGCCGGGGATGTCTGAAAATCTTGAAGCGTCGGTTGGGGTTGAGTGCCTCCACAATCTCTGCCAGAGTCACGCCGTCTCTCAGCGCCTCCTCGAGCTCCACGATAGGGGGGATCGGCCTGTGGATTATATCTTCTATCCACTCCTTGGCTTCTCCGATGTGGCAGAGATACTCGTACGCCTGGAGAAATTGTCGCTGTTTGTCCATCCAGTTACGGCCCTCCCAGCCGTAACCGCCAGTTCGTTGCCCAGGGCGGCTTACCACGTCCTGGCCTGTCCTCTGGAGCCTACGCCTGCCGCGCAAGCCAGTAACCTCCTGGGTCGGGGATATTAGTGCAAAGTCGTCGGGCGAAGATGACTGAGCAAGCCTTGACAAGGTTCGGAGCTCGCTCGTTGAGGAGCGTCCCAGACTCGCTAGATCCGGGGCAGCGAGAGGCGAGGTATGGGCATGCACGAGACTCGGAGGGCCGCGATCGTTTCCACGGCACATAGAATCAGAGCGCGTGAGGAGCATCGAGTTAGGACGCGCCATCGTGGGCCGCGAAAGCGGGCTCGGGCTAGGGGACGGCCGGTCGTTCTCGTTGATTGAGAGCCTCCCGATATCTAAACTTTGGCCTCGCTCGTGGCGGTTGGAGACTCGCGTAGGCGTTGCAGCCGCCGGAACCTGGGGCAGCGGTCTGAGGGATTGACGAGCAGCATTGTAGATATTCTCGGACGCCGGAGTCGGAGGGAGGCTTTTGGAGGTCTGGAAGCTTGGAGGCAACCGAGTGGCCTCACTCTGTCCGCGTTTATGGTAGCCAGAGTTGGAGTAGATGCTTGACGGCGACGAAGCAAGGGAGCTGGGTCCGCGGCTCATTTCGAATGTCGCCGACGAGTTCGAGTACCCCGAAGAGGCCGACGAAGAAGCATTGGACGGTTGGCGTAGAACCGAGTAATCGACCGTCTGCGATTGCCGGAGGGGATGCGGTCGGTATGACATGTTGGAATCTGTCGGCGGGGATGACAATGGGCCGCCGCGGGCGGGGTGCGGTGAGCGACAGCGGTGTGGGCAAGTCGCTGGCAGATATTCGTGCCAGTCGAGCAACTGCGAGTGAATCTAGTTGATGGCAGCAGCCGTCGCGCAGGAAGACGTCAGGAAGCAAGCGGTTTCGGCATGAAGCAGCATGGTGCGTGAGCGATGTGGTCTTGGGGTCGGAGAATGCCGTCGGAAGCGCGCAAACAAAAATGCAATCAACAACGCCGGAAAGTGTCGCCGCGAAAGAAGGGAAATGCAGACGAAGGGCAGCTATGGCGATGGCTTCATTGCCCTCTGGCCGAGCGTCGCATCTGGAGAGGGTTGATTGCAGCAGACGATGACCAGGGTTGCCCGTTGGGGTGGTTGGTTGGAGGAGTAGTGGTGGGATAAACGGCTGTTGTTTACATCGGAGGCGACGCCCTAGCAACGGGGCAACCTTTTTCTTGTGGCACCCCCCGCAGCTGACCTCATTTCTGCTTGGGACGGCACACAGCAAGCTTCGGCAGTGCATCCGAGCCCCCTCTACCTAAAACAAGCTTGATCCGGGTTTGCTACGTCCTTGATTTGGGCTCCTCTGTTATGCCGGGCCGTGCAATAGAACTGGTCATCCTTTGATTTACCGGACGCGACGAGCAGACGGTGCAAGATCTCGAGTAAAAGCGGGTCCCCATGTTTCTTTGACAGCTGTCGAGTCCTCTGTTCCCCTCTTCGAGCTTGGACCCGACTCCTCACCGCCTTCCTCATGTGCCCCGCAGTTTTGCCAACGCGGAGCCGTTTTAAAGAAAAAATTTCCATGGCAATTTTTTACTTCTGCTTCTTCTTTCTTGGGGGGGAAAGAGCCGACTGATCCAACAAGATCTTGTCGTGCGCCTCCCCCAGAAATTCATTTTTCTGTTTCATCATCGTTCACCATCATCATCTTCGTTACCGCACAAGATGCCGTCCACCGACGACTCGGGTGCTAACGGCCATGCCGCCATCCTCGACTTCAAGTCGGCCGAGGAAGTCCTCAAGGAGTACAAGACCCGCGATGGACTCTCTGTCGGCGACCTGATGGATGCACGTGTCCACGGCGGTCTTACATACAATGATTTCCTTCTTCTCCCCGGCTACATTGGCTTCCCGGCCTCAGCAGTCACTCTCGATGCGCCCGTAACAAAGCGCATCACGCTCAAGACTCCCTTCGTCTCTTCCCCCATGGACACCGTCACGGAGCACGAGATGGCCATCCACATGGCCCTCCAGGGCGGTCTCGGCGTCATTCATCACAATTGCTCTCCTGACGCGCAGGCCGACATGGTACGCAAGGTCAAGCGTTATGAGAACGGCTTTATCCTCGACCCTGTCGTGATCGGGCGCAACACCACAATTGGGGAGGCCATAGAGTTGAAGGAGAAGTGGGGATTCGGAGGATTCCCAGTCACAGGTTAGTTCCACCCCCATTACCTTCTGACCCTTTGCCTCGATGATTACAAACCTATAATCATAACTTTCGTTCCACCGTATCGACCTATGCGTCATGGGGAAATATTCACTGAAAATTCTGAGGGGCTTCGTCTCTGTGTCTTTTTTCTTGAAGATCTCTGCTCTGCGAGATGCTAACTGCTTCTCGATAGAATCTGGAAAGCTCGGATCCAAGCTTCTCGGTATTGTTACCAATCGCGATATTCAATTCGAAGAGGCCCTCGACCAGCCGGTTGCTAACGTTATGGTTACCGACCTCATCACTGCCACATCTGGGGTGACGCTGGCCGAGGCCAATAAAATCCTTGCCAAGTCCAAGAAGGGCAAGCTGCCGATCGTCGATAGCGAGGGAAACCTCGTCTCGATGATTTCACGCTCCGATTTGACTAAGAACCTCCACTTCCCTCTTGCCTCCAAGCTCCCCGACTCGAAACAGCTGATCTGTGCCGCGGCCATCGGCACGCGGCCCGAGGACAAAGTCCGCCTTGCCAAGTTGGTTGATGCTGGCCTGGATATCGTCGTTCTCGACAGCAGCCAAGGAAACAGCATGTATCAGATCGAGATGATCAAGTGGATCAAGCAAGAGTATCCCGATCTCGATGTCATTGGCGGTAACGTTGTCACCCGGGAGCAGGCCGCTGCGTTGATTGCGGCTGGTGCGGATGGACTTCGTATCGGTATGGGCAGCGGCAGCGCCTGCATTACCCAAGAAGTCATGGCAGTCGGTCGCCCTCAGGCCACTGCTGTCTACAATGTCAGTTCGTTTGCTGCCCGCTTTGGCGTGCCTTGCATTGCGGACGGTGGCATCCAAAATGTCGGTCACATCGTCAAGGGTCTTGCCCTGGGCGCTTCCACCGTCATGATGGGTGGTCTTCTGGCTGGCACTACCGAATCCCCTGGGACGTCTTTCGTGTCCCGGGAGGGTAAGCTGGTCAAGGCCTACCGCGGAATGGGCAGCATCGATGCGATGCAAGACAAGAAGGCCGGTGGTGGCGGCAAGGACAGCCAGAAGAGCAACGCCGGTACTGCCCGGTACTTTTCGGAAGGGGATAGCGTCCTTGTGGCTCAGGGTGTCTCCGGTGCTGTTGCCCATAGAGGGTGAGTTTTTTTCCCTCGCTGTTATGACGGGTCAAGATGCTAACTGAGATGTAGATCGATTGGCAGATTCGTTCCCTATCTTGCTGCTGGGTTGAAACACTCGATGCAAGATTGCGGTGTGGAGAGTCTCCAGGAGCTCCACGACGGCGTGGAGAAGGGGACGGTCCGTTTTGAGATTCGGACTGCTAGCGCCCAGCTGGAAGGCGGCGTTAACATGGAGTCGTATGAGAAGAAGCTGTATGCTTAGGGTTGAGCATACTGGTATGCATGAGCTACGGGAATGAAAATGGGAAACGGGATGGCGGTTGTTTCAACGGAGTTGGTTGGGAAAAGGGTCTATGCAGCGGGGCGGAGAAAGTAGACAGTTGTGTCCATCGGTCTCGAGCAGCGCAAATACAAATTATTGCCTTGTTTTAATCTCTGCGCTAGTTTGAGTCGATGTGGAATCCGAGGCTTGAATGATTGAATCTCTGCCTCTTAGAACTCAAGTTCTTTTGAATGAATTAACGGAGACTGTCAGAATATAACCCTGGGTGTGAGCTAGTTTTCGCACACGTGGGAGCTCCAATTTTTTGCACCTGTGATGCATTGGTTGATATCTGGCAAAGATCAAGTCTAGAAGCAAACTCTTCATCTTTTTTAGACGGTCTAGCCGACAACTGGTCCTCCGTGTGGTTCATCGTAATACCACGTCTATTTTTGTGTATCCTTGCTCTCGCACATCCCTTGGCAAGGGGTCTTTCACCATTCCCACGTCCATCACCATTTTCAAGTCTCACGAACCACCACAGCGCTCTCTTGCGTCTAATCTAGTTCTCAAGCGCGCTGGGCGGGAGGGTGGCAACCTTCTCTTTGAAGAGCTTGTCGGCCCTGGCCCAGACGGGGTGATTAGGCCAGTCATTCAGGGCGAGGAGCGAAGGAAGGAGGTCATCTTTTACGACGAATTAGTAATGCTACATTTTGGGGGGGGAGGGAATAGACATACGGCTAAAGGCCTCGGAGGCTTCGCGGGGGAGGAGGGAGGGAAGGTGGTCGATCGAGATGACGGAGAGGGGAGGGCCGGTCTCGAGGCCGTCGACGGGGACAGTTGGGCTGTCGAAGGTGGTGGCGACGGTGTAGATGGGCACGGGGGTGAAAGGGGAGGTTGTGTCCTATGGAATGGGTGTGTTAGTGCGGTTCTAGAGCAAAAGGAGGAAGGAATACGCACAGCCGAGACATCGCACACCACGCGGAGCTTGCGGTCTGGGACTTGCAGAGACCCCATGTTTACTGAGACGTGGTTAGCATAGCTCGGCCTGAGGGGTATGTCAGGGGTTCATACCAAAGTTGGGGATCTTGCTGGTGAGGTAGATGCAGTTGACAAAGATATCGCTGTCAGTGATCTCCTCTGTTGTGCGTCAGCAAGCCATCCAGGACATCGTGGGGTGAGGCGGCTTACTGAACGGGCCGCCAACAGCAGTCTCCTGCATATCCCACTTGAGGATATTGTCCTCCGGGACGCCGGCCTTGCGAAGGGCGGCGACGGCTCCGGAGCCGCATCTGCCAAGAGCGCCAATGACGATAACCCGCGGCATCCGCCCGGCCTTCTTGGCGCCCTCCTCGACGGCGGCCTTGACGTCGGCAATCAACGCATCCTCATTAGGGTAGCTCGATACGCCGGGCAAAGGCTCGCTGTGGCTCAGCTGCCAGGCCCACGCCTCCAGGGCGAGAGCAGCTCCAGCGAAGCCGGCGTGGAAACCAAAGGCCTTGGTTTTGTCAGTCGTTGCGGAATAAGGGCATCACGGCAAGAGACATACAGCTACACGGCGTCCATGGTCATCGACGAGGAACTCGAGATCAAGAAGCGTGCCGCCGCCTCTTGGGAACCTTGCCAGGACCTTTTCCCACCCTGCTTGCTGCTTGTCTGTCCTGGGTTAGAAGCTGGACCAGGGGTGAAAACAGGGGTCGGACATACAGCAATGGGCGAATTGAACATGCACATGCTTGAGAGGGACTGAAGAGAGTCAGTAAGCGTGTAAGTGGTATTTATTTTATGGGGAACGACTTGCATTCCTTCTCCTCCAACTCCTTCAGGCCGACAATGATATGGTCCCGGGGAGCATCGACCCAGCTGCCCTCGGGTACGAGAGTGCATCCAACGGCCTCGAATTCGCTGTCATCAAATATCCTCTCGGGCGACCGCTCTACGTTGACCACATAGCCGGCCTTTATCAGCTCCGAGGCAGTCGTGGGCGTCAGGGCAGACCGGTGCTCGAGAGGCTTGGTCTCGCTCCGGAGATGAAGAATTGTGGGAGCCATGTTGCGGGAATTGTTGTTGTGGTGGGCCAATTGGTCGTTTCACAAGAGAACAAAAGGTTTGTATTGTATGAGATGTCAATGACAACGTCTGTGAAGTTGTGGAGCGTTGTTTTATACAACCTGGAGAAGCGATGTCGCGAGCTTGAGTCACCGCTTATCCGCAATCGCACTGAAGAGCTTGGCCGTGAAAACCTTGACCTTGAAAAAAAATTGGAGCAAAAACTGCAGGAACGCGGGATAACCCCGCGGATCCTGATTGGTCAGAGCTACATTGAGGGTTGCCCCTCGATCGTCTGCCACTCATGATGCTATCTTCAACTTCAGCATTTGTCTCAGTGCAAACCCCCCACAAATCCCTGAGATCCCTCATGAGTTGATGGTCGGATGCATCACACGTGACGGGAGGATGCATCAGTAGGTGGGCAAAGCATGGCCTGCACGCACCGAGGGAATGGATGCTTACCTCCGGGCACTTGGCTAATGACCCCGCCCAGTCAAGCGGGCTGTCTACTCCCGACATAATCGAATATTCCATCTAGAGTAGTGTGGGTTATTCCGTATTACCAAGCAGCTGATGAGATGATACGCCCGGTCAGCGGCAATGCGGCCAGGGCGCTGCGACAAATCAAGCGGCAGAAAGCCTGGCCGTGGAAGCGCTTCCGTACCCCGGCATTTCGGCATCAACGATCCAGCGAATGAGAGGAGCCGCGGACCAGGCTCCGATTTCAATTCGCCGCAATCCCGGGCGCGACCAAACGGAGTTAGTTAGACTTGGCTCTGTCGTCGCCTTTCTTGGAGCTGGGAGGGAGAGAAGGGGCTCTGGACCCTTTACACTTTTTCACTCGTTGCCCTGCTTCGTCAACCCCGCTCTTTGATGGTGATTGTTTGCGAGCCATGTCCAGCACGACGCCGCCTCTGCCTTCGACCGAACAAGCTGGCAGCTCGCTGAGGCGCCTGCTGCCCGCATCTCCTCCCGCCAAGTTGCAGAGGACAGGGACGGCTGGCTCGGCCGATGGGCGCACTCCCAGTCCCAACCCTCGCGCGTCGCCCGCGGCCAGCTCGGATCCCAGCAACCAGCAGGCTGGTGGTGCTCCACGCCGGAAACGCCAGGCGACCACGGCGGCGTGCGGTGCGTGCCGGCGACGCAAATCCAAAGTCTGCCCCCCAGTGTTGATTTCCCTGTCGGACTGTGTGAACTGACCGGAGTGTGGGGGGCCACAGTGCAACGGCGAGAGGCCAAAGTGCTCAGTCTGCCGCGACCGCGGGACCGAGTGTGAGTTTGACACCAACGCTACCGAGACGCACACGCAGGCTCTCAAGCGCAAGTTTGTCGAGCTGCAGAGCCAGAAGACGACGTATGAGCAGCTCTTTGAGTTCCTGCAGTTCAAGTCGGACCGGGACGCCAAGGAGATCTTTCGTCGTATCCGCGCCGGAGCCGACATCCACAGCATCCTGCGCTATGTCAACTACGGAGACCCCCTCGTCCAGCTCGCTGTCGTCCCGGAGGCGCGGTATCGCTACGAGTTTCCCTTCGTCTCGGAGATGCCGGCCTTGTTGATCCGTCCCGATAATCCCTATCTGGATTCCAAGGTCTACGAGTTTTCGTTGCGGCCGCCTCTCGAGACAAAGGGACAGTCGAACAGCACCACTTCCAGCTCTTCACCGGAACCGGTTGGCGATCCTACGCTAGAACCCTATCTCAAGCCATTCCATGCTGTCACCATGTTAGATCCGTTGCTAGATGCCGTCAAGCCATCAAAATGGACGTCTGTGAGCAGCGACGACACGTTGCTCAGGAAGCTACTCCACGAGTACTTTGTGAACGAGCACGAATGTTTCACGGTGTTTCACAAGGACTTCTTCCTGCAAGATATGGCCAACATGAGGCCACGCTTCTGCTCCCAATTACTGGTCAACGCTGTGCTTTGCATGGGATGCGTAAGTGAGGAGAAGAACTACGTGGCAGAATTTGCGATTGACGTATTCCAAGTACTGCTATCGCGGCCTGGAGCACCGCGCCGAGCACTGGAACCCTAAGAATATTGGCTATCAGTTCCTGGCTGAGGCCCGGAGGTTATACGAGTACGAGACCGATCTGGACGACGTCCAAACGCCATCGACGGACGAAAAAAGACAGGCGTGGGCCATGCGGAAGCTGACCACCATTCAAGCAGCCATGGTTCTGGCTCTTGTTTATGCCTGTAACGGTGCAGACAGGGTCGGCTGGCGCTTTACCCTGCGAGCGGCAGAGATGGCATATGAAATACAGCTCTTCCAGCCGCGTCCCGAGTTTGATACGCAAGCACAGTGCGTGTGGGACTACACGGCTTGGTGTTTGTTTTCATGGGAAAGGTAGGAACACTCTCGATTCGGCTAACCACTTGCTTACCGTTTCGTAGCCTTTGCTGCTTTCACTACTTCCGGCCTCCCCTATCGCGTTCTCCGCCCGAGGCAGCTCTTCCGAATCCTGTCGCCAACCCCGGATGGTATGGCGAGACATGGGTGAGATATCCCCAGTCAAACTCAAGGCTATCCACCTGCCATCCACAAATATTTAAAGCCAAAGCAGAACTTTGGGCAATAGCCAACGAATATACCATCGCTCTGAACCAGAGGGCAGAGCCGCACAACCCTCTTCCCATGTCAGAGATGCTGCTCTACTACAAAAAGCTGAATTCTTGGTTCGACAATCTTCCCGAGAGCCTCGGACCGAGGAAGATTGTTTTCCCCAAGCAGTTAATGCTGCATATGCAGTACTACCTCATTTTAATAACCATCGTCAAACCCGTCATCGACCAGGACTGGGGGGACGGTACGATCAAGGAGACACCACGATGGGCGTATTTCAACGCCATGGTGCGCTACGAGACGTTAATTCGGTTATATTATCTGCGGCACAGCTTCGATGCGCCCAACACGCTCATGATTAACTATTTTGGTCATCTCAACCAGATAGCTCTGGACGCCATGAACGGACTCTGCTCGGGACTAGTGCATCCCGACGAATCCCATCTGCGGTCGACAGCTTTGCTCAGCGCCAAGGGCCTCTACGATCAGAGTCACAACCACTATATCGCAAAAGTTGTGTTCAAGATGCAGCTCAAGCAGATGCGGGAGAAGGATGTTGAGCTGCTCAAGCATATCGCCAAAATCGAGAGTGACGACGCAAACGGGCCTCTAGAACAGCCTGTGCAGTCGGAATGGCCCCTTTACAACCGGTCATATCACGAGGATTATCAGTCCATCAGTCGGGGGGTTGAAGCTCTGTCGCTGGATCAGGGTGCAGACCAATCTGGAGAGTCGCCGAGATGATGAAATATCTCTACCGGTGACGGGGACAGATATCAGATGCTGGCATTGTCAGGCGCACAGTTATACCCCATCAGGATGTCTGAGTGACATTCAAGACAATATACCCCTCTGTTATCTTGTGAAGATTCTAAAAGCACATCGACATGATTCACCGAGGTATATCTTTCTTGCGATCTCTCGACCATCTGACTGTTCTCGGTCTCCACTGACGAAGGACTCGAGACCTGTCGGAGGCATCTTGTCATTTCAGAAAAACTCAAATTACTTGGAAAAAGGGTGTACCAGGGGTATACCAGTATCGAAAGCGTAAGAGACTTCTTCTGTCGGAGGTTACCGCTCACCTCATAGTTCCGGACAAAATACACTTACAAAAGTCCTAGATTGACGATATTGAAGTGATCTGCTTAATACCATCATGCATGCCGTCGAATCAGGGACCGGCGCGCAGATTTCACTACAGTTTATGACTCGGACTCCAGGCATGCAGGCAGACATCAGGCATCCCACTCACCTAACCGTCTCACCACTGGCCAGACGTCCTCACATGCATGCAAATGCCGAATCGTTGCATCCATCAGCCAATGACATACCTTGTGTTACTGGCCGTCCACCATTGACCGCTGCAGTACGACGGGCTCGCCATGTCTGGTTGGTCGACATGCAATGCTTCAGCCTCATCTTTGCCGGCTCGCCCAGTCATTGTGAGGACCAAGGCGTAAATGGACGGGAAGAAAGAGGGGGATGAGGACGGGAAGGGGAAGAGGTAAGGCAGTCATGGGATGCCTGATGCAGAGAATAATATCTAGGACTTTTTTTTTGCTTCCTTCTCTATCGGTATACACACATATATATAACGATTGTGGGCGCCGTATCTAGAACTGCGACCTCATCGACTCTTTTCTGGAACACACCTCCCTATTCTTCAGTGTAGCAAACAATCAGGTTTCTGTAAGCAATCATGGCAGACAACAAGGTATGTAGCAACAACCCCTTCAACTAGAAATCAACACACTAACAAAAAGCCAGACCCCCGACGACGGCCTGCTCTCGAGTTTCGTCAATGTAGCCGACGCAGCCCAGCACGCCCGGCTGCGCGAGCTGGTCTCCCGGGCGCCGGGCAAGGCGTCGCTCGACGACGACGAGATGCCCGACGTCCTGTACTCGGTGCAGTACATGGACCTCAACGGCAAGGTGATCGACTCGCGCGTGAGCGAGACGCCGCTGTCGGTCATCGAGTACGCCACGTTCGACCAGAGCGCGGGCAAGAAGCCCGTCATCGAGATCCGCACGCGCGTGTGCGCCGTCAAGGAGGGCCAGCGGCCGCGCATCGACCAGCGCCAGTACGACAGCGGCTCCGACTCGGAGTACTGCGGCGGCAGCCCGCCGCCGCGCAGCCGGTATCCCGGCGAGCCCGGGTTCGCGCCGGGCTTCGCGAACCGCCGCGACGACGACCTCAAGGCGTTCAAGGCCGAGAAGCCCGAGATGCTGATCCACTCGCCGTACCTGTGCGCCGCGCTGTCGGCCGTGGTGGGCTACTATCCCGGCTTTACGAGCGTGGCCGAGGGAACCGTCATCGAGACGCCGTACCGCGTCGTTCTGCACCACTGGGAGGCGCTCGAGCGGTACAAGGACAACCAGCCGGACAGCCACGATGCCGAGTACAAGGCTACGACGGCGAAGCATATCGACGCGCTGCTTGCTTTCCTGAGGGAGACCTTCTCGGAGCAGCTCGCGGCCGAGGCGAGGCGGTGGGAGAACCCGTCGGGAGCCACGGCGACGTTTGATCTGCTGTGGCTGCTGCTCAAGCCGGGCGAGATTGTGTATCGCAACAAGGACGGCTATCTGACTGCGTATGTGGTCAGCAGTGTTAGTCGGGATGAGCAGCTGCGCCGGCAGGACGCCTACTGCGTCAACTACTGGGACGTCACGTACGAGTCCGGCCGGCTCCGGCGCAAGATGCATACCATCTCGATCTATGCGTGGAACGGCGAGAGGGAGATTGCTTCGTTGCCGCTCATCCCGGCCCGGTTTGTGCCTGGGGGTACGGAGGCGGTTGCCGAGGGGCGTGTGAAGAACGGACGGCAGTACTGGGGGCTCGCCGGACAACCTTCGTACCGCGAGTATGACGGGCCGCTTACTGATCGGGACGGGAAGCGTCAGGGACGGGTATGGCTATCCCATCCTCTCTGGGGTTGAGACAAAATGCTAACAGATATACAGATGGCCGGCCGCGTGATTGTCGACTGCGAGGGCTGGGAACGCTTCCGCGACGCGCTCGACATGATCAACCCGGGGATGCGCCGCCCCATAATGCCGCACCACCAGGGCCCCAACCGGCCCAAGACCGACGTGCTCCCTCAGAGCCTCCCGCGCTGCCCGTGCAAGGAGTGCAGCAGCCTGCAGCTGCCGCTGATCCCCGGCCCGTTCGCCGGCTTCGACGATCTCGACCCGGCCGAGGACGGACTCCCGCCGAACGAAGCGCTGTATCTGCAAGTCATTACGGATACCATCCCGGCGTTCATCCTCGGACAGCGAAGCTGGGGTACGTCCCCCCCTTTTCTCATACTCATCAAGTCGAAAAACTAACAGGTAGCAGGCCAACTCAAAGTCGAACATCTAACCGACGTCCGCCCGGACCAAGAAGCCTTCAAGTTCCTCGTGCTAGACGACGAGATCAAACTAACCGTCAAGGCGCTGATCGGCAAATTCGCCAACTCAGACGGCAAGGTCTCGCCCTGGCCGTCCGACTTCGTCAAGCACAAGGGCGAGGGCCGCATCTTTTTGCTCCATGGCTCCCCGGGCGTCGGCAAGACGTGCACGGCCGAGTGCATCGCCGAGCTGACGCGGCGCCCTTTGTTGTCTCTCACGAGCGGCGACATCGGCACCTCGACGCAGGCGAACCTGGTCGAGCGCTCGCTGAACCACTTCCTCGCGCTGGGCGAGCGCTACGGCGCGCTCGTTTTGTTGGACGAGGCGGACGTGTACCTGGAGGCGCGCACGACCAAGGACCTCCCGCGTAATGGATTGGTGTCCATGTTCCTCCGCGCGCTCGAGTACTACAAGGGCGTCTTGTTTCTCACGACAAACCGCGTCGAGGCTTTTGATGATGCCTTCACCTCGCGCATCCACGTCGCGCTGCATTACCGGCGGCTGGGGCATGATGATCGTGGTCGCATCTGGATTCATAACTTTGAGCGGCTCGAGAAGGATTCGGGAGGGAAGTGTTATGTGCCCCAGTCGACGAGGCGGTATGTGCTTGAGTCGGATGAGGTGAGGAGGTTGAAGTTGAATGGGCGCGAGATTCGCAATGCGCTGCAGACGGCGGTTGCGCTGGCCGAGACGGAGGCGCTTGAGGGGGGTGTTGAGACCGTTACGGTTGGGGAGAAGCATCTTCGGGCTGTGGTTAAGATGAGTATGGGGTTTCGGGTGTTTCTTAAGAATAAGAGGGCTGGTGGCGTGGGGATTGATGAGGAGAGCGAGGATGGGGATGATGAGGGACTGTCGTCGTCGGTGGCGGTGGCGGCGAGGAAGCAGAAAAAGGGACGACGCGGGGTGGGACGGGGGCGGTATGTGGATGATGAGGACGAGGAGGAGGATGAGGAAGATGAGGAGGAGGAAGAAGAAGATTCTGAGCGTGAGATGGCTTCTTTTCATGATTCGGTGTGAGAATGTCGGGGCTGACTGGGAGTAGGGGAAGACGATGATGTCCGGTCTGAGCGTTAGACTCGTCCTTTGTGTGTTTTTGAGGATGGGTGTCCGTCGCAATTGGAAACCGGACCCGGTGTCCGACATGTTTGGTCACTTATGAGAAATGATCCGAAGTCTCTATTTATCTGCCGAATCAACTTTTTGTATTCTTTATGTCGGTCATGTGCTGCTGTCCCATCCGGGAAAACAATGAAGTTGATATGCTCGTTCTTAATGTGAAGGCGGCAGTTCACGTGCATCCTGATGTTGTCGAAGAGTTTGAGGGCTCCCTACTTGGAAACACTGTCCCGTTTCCCCACAGTTCCATGGAGGTCATATACATTGCGACTCTCTACACACCCCTTTTGACGGCATAGCAGACACTTGTTTACAACAGAAGACCAATATATCTACCCACTGAATACTTCATAACATCTGGTTATTCATAAAACACATAACTCAACGCTCTATAGTCCATAACCAACCAGCCCTAGCCCCCGTAACCGCACCAACGCCATACCTCTAACCCCCCTGAATCCCAACTCCATCTGACCAAAAACTACACTGCCCCCCGCCCACCAACCCCCGAACTAACATTACTCGCATGCGCCAACAAGAACTTGCAACAAGTCAACGTCAACTTGCAGGCTTTCGTCCATCCATCATCCTGCGCAATGCCCAACTTAATACTCACGTCCGCAATCCTATCCCCTTCAATCTTATAAGGCAAACTCAGCGGCGCGCCGGCCGCCGTCGTTTGTCGTTGTACATGCACGCCCAGCTGCCTGACCAGCTCCAGAAACGCAGTCATGGCGTTATCAAACTTGCGGTGCATGAACGTCAGGCCGAGCGGCATGTCGCCGCTTGAGAACAGGTCGAGCACGTGGCGTTTTGGCGGAGGAGGCGGCGCGCTGCGGTTCGTGCCTCCTCCGAGACGGCTTGAGGCGGGCGAGACGCTGTCGTACCGGACTATGCGGGACGTCGAGCCCAGTGGTTGGGGTTCGTAGCCTTCGAAGCGGTAACCTAGCTTGTCTGCTACGGTTACCAGCAAAAGAAGGGCGTGGCCCCAGGCGGCGTTGATCTCGGGCCAGTCGACCGGGTGGCTTGACAGTCGGCCCAGTCGCAGACCGTTGATCGTAGCAAAGGTGCCGTCGTGGCTGATGTTGAAGGTGTCGTTGTAGACGTTGCTGCGCTGTAGCTTCTCCAGCTGGCGCGAGTCGTGGTCGAACTTGCTATTGACACTGTCGCGGTCGTTCTGGAAGTCTGATAGGCGGGCGGCGAAGGCGTTTCGTTCCCGCCAAAAGGCTTCTTCTTCGACATCTAGCTCCCGTGACTCGTCTTCAAGTGCTTGTAGTTCTTCATCCAGTGCTTCCTTTTCTTTCTCTAGTCTGAGGAGTTCCTCGCGTGCCTCGGCCTCGGCTTTTTGGGCTTTGAGGAGTGCTTGCTCCTGGGCCCTGAGCTCCTCGTCCGTTGGAGCGTTGGCTTGTGCCTCCTTAAGGTACGTGACAAATGCGTCTCGTTCGCGTGTGATGTCCTCCAAACGCTTCTGCATCTCGACGACGAGAACCTCGGTACAGTCTACACACACGGGGTGGTCGATATCCGAGCGGGCCGACAGAATCTCGAAGAGCTTTCCTATGCGCTCTTGCTCGTACGAATTCGGTGCATTGTCATCGTCGACGCCATCACGGCCGGCGGGTGAGACGGCTGGGCGGGCAGGCGGGGATCGTTGCAGCGCTAGACTCGGGGGGTCGATCTGGCTTTCGGTGAGGAGGACAAACGACATGGCGGCTGCATCTCGGGGGCCGTCTCCTCTGCCCGGACCGCTGTGTCTCTTAAACGTCGGCTGGACGCCGGGTCGGGCAATGCGGTCGTATATCGATTTGGATGCGCGGTCTTCAGAATGGAGAACTCGAGTTGAGACCGGGGCTTTTCTGGGGGGTTGTTGCGAGTGCGTGGCTGTTCCATCAACGTCAGTCGGCATTAGACTACGCTTTCGAGCTACTTACCCACCAGCAAGTCATATGCTGCTGGGTTGAGATCCTCCAGGGAACTGTCCAGCCGCAGCGGGGCACGGCATTTCTGGCAGTTCATTTTGGTGGTGGTTGTCCATGCTGTGACTGTGTGTTGTCGTTGTGTAGAGAGGAGGTTGAGCCGGCTGCAGCTAAAGTCCAGTTAAGCAGGCAGCTGACGGCATCCGCCTTGGCACCCTGCGCCAGTGCTCAGCTGCCCTTGCAGCCCTACATACAGTGCAGGCAGCACGCAGTTCCGTACTGTGTCTGCTCTCTGTACGAAATTCCCCCCACCTCGTCACGCCAGTTCGCGTCAAACGCGTCACTGTCTCATTTATTACGCGACTGACCCCAACGCGCACATGCAAGTCTCAGGCTCATTCCCTTGTCCTCGACCGAGTTTCCTGCAGTAGCAATATCATGGGGCTATTGTCCGCACCATGGAGCCGCCAGCAAAACGCCAACGGGTCGGGCCTCTGATGTTCGGCGACGACAACATGGCCGACGACGACGACGAGCTCAGTTCGCGACCAGAAGAAATAAATGCCCGCCGCGATCCCGGCTACCAGCTGCAAAAGTCTCGCGCCTTCGCAGCTCTCAAACTCAAGTCCAGGTTTGAGAGCATTTTCGAAAAATACGAAAAGGACTTTGAGGGCATTGGCGATGAGATTGATCTCCGGACCGGTGAGATCGTCGTCGACAATGGTCATATTCAGTCTCTCCAGAATTCAAAGCTTGGCGAGGACGATAATGACGCCGACAGCGTGGACGAGGAGGAGAGAATTCTGCAGGGCAAGTCGGACCAGCGGTTAAGTCGAGTGGGTGACTCGATGGCTTTGACAGTGCAGCCTCGGATGTCTCCCTTTTCACCTTTCGCGGGCGTGCCACCGCTCGCGAGACCGCAAACTCTGTCTGGGATGATGTATCCGGGTCAGATGGGATTTGGGGGGTACGGGATGGGCGCACCTTTTGGGATGAATCCGCTGCAGAGTATGGACCCGACTTGGTCAACCCCCGATCTGCCTATGCCCGTTTTTGGAGGGTTCGGGATGGTTAGATCTGCGCCACGAACCAAGGCCAAGGTTGCTCTGATTACAGCGGGAGGCGATGACAACGAGGATGACCTCCTGCTGGGTGTTTCCACATCAGTTTCTGGGGCAACACCCGATGAAGAATCCGTGAAGGAGACATCATCAGAGCAACCTGCCGACGGAAAGGATGCGGAATCACAGTCTCCCAGGGCAGATGCGCCGCAAGGGGTGCACCAAGCGAAATTCAAGATACCAGAGACGACCAAAAAGCCTGTCTCCAAGAAGAAACCGACACCTTCCAAATCACCAGCCAACGCAAAATCCAAGCCCACAGCCACGACAGGCCCCCTGTCGGCCGCCAGCAACGAGAGTCAACCCGTGGTCACTTCACCGGGAGCGTCAACTGTTCACCCAGCCACCGACCATGAGAGGCAACCTTTGACCGCTTCACCCGGAGTGCCGAGCCCTCCGACGGCTGTCATCAAGGAAAGACAGCCTGCAGCACCCTCACCGGGAGCACCGAGTCCTCCGCCACACGTCAGCAGCGAAACCCGAGTTGTAGCCGCTTCGCCAGAAGCCCCGCCCGCTGAGGCCCCGGTAGCTCCTCCTCCTTCAGTTTTGAAAGGCAAGAAAGCGCCCAAGGCTGCAACGGCAGGAGCAAAGCCAGCGCTGAGGACAAGGACGCAGAAATCCACGGCATTGCCCAAATCCGGACCACAGCCACGAGTCGAATCACAACCAACGGCCGAGTCGCAGCCTATAGCCGGGCCACAACCCACCGCTGAGCTCTATTTCGATCCATTTACGGAAGGGAGGTTGGCCGCCAAGCCATTGAAGCAGAAACTCCAGGTCGAGATTCGCAACTTGAAGCCGGCAGATATCTCTTTGTTCAGAACTATCAGCCCCGAACCTACTCCCGAGCCCGAGAGTGTTATTTCAGTAGGTATAGAAGAAAGTCATACAACAGAATCAAATGAAGTACAAACCACTCCGGCCGAGACAATCACGACCACGGAAGAAATGGGCGTTAAGCTCCCAGAGAGCCAGCCAGAGCCGGTGGAACAAGCACCCCGACCCTCTCCGCCAAGCACAACGTATTCGAGAAATATTGTCGACCCAGCATATGTATTCTCCGACGAGGAGGAACCAGCGTTGTCGAGAAGTCGTTTCCCGAAGAAGGCCGACGGGAGCGTGCGTCGAAAGGCGAAGGCGGTGAGGTCCTCTGTGATAGCGGCATTAGGCTCGTCTCCATCGCTCAGAGTAACAAAGGAGAGGGGCCGTTCGAGACCGACGGAACTTCCTACGCCGGAGGCATCGTCGGATCCCGGTGAATCACAGGGTTCAGAGCCACTGGAGGAGCAGCTGACCCCCAAGTTGCCAGACTTGTCTCCCCTCGAGGTTGAGAATGGGAACGAGACGACTCCAACTCAGACGAAACCGAAAAGGGGCAGGGGACGGCCCCGTGCGGCAGAAAAGGATGTTACCATCACCAATACCGCTGAAAAGTCTGTGATGGAAGCTGATACAAACATATTGGCACCGACATCGGCCAGAAAGCGGAAGCAAAGACATTCACAGGACTTTCCAGAACCCCCGGATGCTGCCGAACCGACTGAGCTTCTCACAGGAGGTGAAGTTGAAGCCAACATGGATAACACCGTCCCAGCCCAACCATCACCCACCAAGCGGACACGACGTCATTCACCGACCCTGCAGGATACACCGCCGGTGTCTCTTCCAGAACCCGAACACGAACAGGACAGAATCATCCCCGAAACCCCCGAGGCCTCACCGGAGCCAGACTCTTCTCCCGGCTCCCTACACCGCGTGCCTTCGCCTGATTTAGGGTCCGACATTATCCCCGAAACTCAACATGACGAACCCGTACCTCGAAACCCATCCACCGATCCCATCCCAGCCGTGGAACCCGAACCCATCCCCGCCAGCTTTCCCGAACCCAATCCAACCTCAGAACTCCCCTCAGTCCCACCACCGACAGTCCCAAAAACACCAGCCCGCAACCCCCTCGGCCGCCTCTCCTCCCACCCAACCTCTTCGTCTACTACTACTACCAAAACCCCCCTCCTATCACTCCTCTCCGACGACGACGAGGATGAACTCTCCCTAGGCCCAGAGGACTTCACCCCCCACGGCTCTCGACGACGTCGACATCCCTCCTCTTCCTCACCCACAAGCCATTCCAGACGCAAATGGTCAACACTGACCAAGACGAAGAGGGGCGTCGTGATCGGGCAGTCGCCACACACCACCACCCCTCATCCTCACAATCACACCACCAGCAGCACTCCAGTGTTGTCCGGGTCCGGGTCGAAGTCGAAAGGGAGGGGGAGGGAAAGGGAAAAGGCGAGGTATACGCCAAAGTATCTCCTGGGGAAGATGACCACCACCACCACCACGCTGGCGATACGGGGTGGACAGCAGCCGAATGAAGGAGAGGGGAAGGGGACTGATGTTGAGAGACCGGGACCGGTTGGGGAGGAGGTTATTCGCACGCCGGGGGGACATATGCGGCGGTGTGGGGAGGGCGGGTGGAGGTGTGAGAGGGACTTTTGTTTTGTTTGTTTGCGATGATCTTAGCTGTCCTCTTTCCGTGTGTGTGGAGTTGAGTGGGGTGGGTGGGTGGGTGTGAGCTGGTAAAAAGCAACGAGGGCGAAAGGGAAAGGGAAAGGGAATGCATCAAGGGTGTCAATGGCGTGGGAATGAACTGCAATGTTTTAATCTGATCCCTTGATTCCATCCAGCGAGTTTGTACTGTTCTGCATCATCATTTTTGTACTCCGGTCAACAAAGTCCAAGAGAGATATTCTAAAAGTCAGGTGGATGGTTCTCTCACTAAAATACCAGTGGGAAAAAGAGGGGATTATAATGACCCAATGACCCAATGGTATCAGCACAGCGCATGTACTCTTTCTTCTTCTTCCTCTTCCCGTTTCCCTCGGTTGATCCGTTTATTCCGTACTATTCCTTCCTGTCCTGTCCTGTCCTGTCCTATCCTGTCCTGGTATTCTACCCCGTAGATTAACCCTCGCCTCGAGTTCAAATAGCCAAGAGGACAAGGACAAAGCAAACATTGTATTGTACCAAAGCAAGTCAAGTCAAGCAGAGAAGAGAAGAGGTACAGATAAAGATCTGGTGACCTAGTGGGTGGACGGAACGATAAGAGAAAACACCACCCACCCCACCCACCCCACAGGCATCACGGAACTCTGTATTTCTGACTCTACTCAGGCAGCGGAAACATATCACTTTGGGCCTTTGAACCAGCTAGAGAGAGGGAATATAGTCTAGTCTAGGGTTGAACCCAGTAGGAGGGAAGAACACACAGGGAACGATGGGAGCATCATCACACAGGGTGTCATGTGTATCCCTTCGTCTAGTCTAACCAGTAATTCACATCATCTTGGACGCAGCGGTAGCATCCTTACGCTCAAAACACAATACTACGCGGTATCATCGTCACTCATAACAGAGGTCACGCTCACCATGGAGTCTTCTTGAAAGTCCTACCGGCCATCAGTTCCTAGGCCCCTTGTCGCTCAAGGCATGCTGCTCAAACCATATGTCTGGTGTATGCTTTCATCCCCGTTCTCACCCAGTTCAAACTTGAAACCGACTTGAATTAACCCGCTGAAATGCCAACCTACTGCCCAAACAATACCCGCCAAGCCGCCCCGGAACTACGGGCCCAGTGAAATAGAAAAACGCCGCTGTCCGTGGTTTCTTTGCTAGCGTACCCCTCCCGGGACTGTCAACCTAGCCAAGGCAACGCTCCTCACACTGAAGTCACCATTCCCCGTCCAACCCCGTGCCCCATGAATCCCGTCTTCCTGAAAAATGCAGTTCGGGGCCAAAGGAGTCACCACCGAGCCCCTCAGCTCCGACATGCCCTTGACTCTCCATTAAGAGCCCCAACCACCACCCTCTGAGCTGTAACTAAGGGTTATTGGCCCCAGCGAGGTACAGCTGTAGTTGCCCCTCGTCACGGATGGGCGCAAAGTACGGGTGGGCCATGGCCTCCTTTGCCGTCAGCCGTTCCTGGGAAAATCAGCAAACGTCAGACGCAAAGAGCACAGCACGTACCGCATGATCATAGCGAAGGAGCTTGTCGAGGAAATCGATGGCCTCGTTGCTCACGAACCGCTGGTTCTCCTGGTTGACAAAGCTGTGCCACGGCTTCTTCTGGAATCTACCGAGGATATCATCGTACTGCGCGTCGAGCTCGATCTCATACTTGTCGATATAGTCGAACAGATCGTCGGTCCCCAGCACCTTAGCAATCTTGACCAGCTGATCAGAATTGCTGTTCCCATGGAAGAAAGGCTCCTTGCGGAAGATCATGGAGGCAAACATGGCACCCAGACTCCACATGTCCAAGCTATAGTCGTACTCCTGGAAATCGACCAGCAGCTCGGGGCCCTTGAAGTATCTCGAGGCTACTCTCACGTTATACTCAGTGCCCGGGTGGTAGAACTCTGCCAGGCCCCAGTCTATCAGGCGCAGTTTCCGGTTCTCGTGGTCGATCATGACGTTATGAGGCTTCACGTCGCGGTGCATGATTCCCTTGCTGTGACAAAAGTCGAGAGCCTTGAGGAGCTCGTAGATGTAGTAGCGAACGTCGAAGTCACTAAACTTGGGGTACAGACTCCGGAAGTCGGTGTTGTTGACGTATTCGAAGATGAGGGACGGCGTCTTACTCTGCTCCCAAGAAATTAGTGCCTGCGAACTGAGAGTCACGAAGACGAACCTGCGAATCCCTAACCACGTCGAGCAGGGCAACCACATTGGGGCCGCCGGCCAGGTTCTGGAGGATCTTGATCTCGCGCTTAATCTTCTTCTTCTTGACCGGCTTCAGAACCTTGACGACGCATTTTTGGTAATTGACGACATTGATGCCCTCAAAGACTTCGGAGTACTTTCCTCGTCCTGTTTACCGATAGGGTTAGCCAGGGCTGGAGTAGCAAGCGCGAAGGGGAACCGACCGATCTTGCGGACAACCTCGTAGTTCTCGAGAACACCCCAGCCTGTGGAAGTCAGCGACATGGCGCATTTGGGGGGGTGGGGGAGAAATGGTACTGATGTTAACGCTGTCGTAGTCCCAGTAAGCCCGCGGCATATTCTGGTTGACGTCTGCGTAGACGCGGGCCATGTTGACGGCGCTCTATGAGCTGCGGGTTGTGGTGCTGTGGTGGTGCGGCCGCCCGTCTGGATTAAGGATGAAACGGCCGGTACAGAGTGGGCTGTCGAGATTGCTCGCGACGTTTGGTGGTGAGGGGCACTTCACCGCACTGCATTCCACTCAGCCTTCAAAGGACCTGCTATCTTATCGCATGCGGTGGCTGCCTCAGGCCTGAACAGAAGGGGGCAGCTAATTGGTCGCCTGCCATGCGCTTTCCAAGTTTTGACACAACATCAGACGTTGACATTGTCATTGTCACGAGACCAGCGTTAAAAATGCCGTTTTAAATCATTTGATTATAAAGGGCAGAGGTGTTTGTTGCGAAGCCGCAAGCCCTATGTTGCTGCATCCACTTCTGCGGTTTGCAGATGTAGGTATCTGAAAGGCATGCCATCTGAAAATACTACGCGTTTCGCGTTTGGCAGGCCGGCATCATTCAGGACTCCTGACTGGAGAAGACAACCCTGCCAATATGTCGCACCAGTATTGCCCGTGCCCAGGGCCGACGGTGTTGTTGATCCCGGGTAGGGTGACTGACGCATTGCGCTTCTCGAGCATTGCTTGTTGTGTCTGTAACTTCATTCGCCGTGTTTTTGTCGTTATTGATCAACCATGAGTGATGCCCGGTCGCGCCGCATCCCGTCGGGTGCCTACGAGGACACGGCTTCGGTCCGCGGCGGCTATGCCCACAGCTCTGCGCACCGGCTGCGGCCTGCCGATTCGCGCTTCAGTCTGCGGGACCAGTTCGCCACGACCAGACGCGAGTACGATTTTGGCTTCGAAGATGCCCAGTCGATCCTGGACAGCTCAACCGTTGCGTCGGAAGCCGTGTGGGCGCTGGATCACGACGACCCCAGGCTGTCAGGTCATGAAACGCCACCAGTCAGCGCCGTATACCGGGACTACTACGAGCTGCTGTGTCTGCCGAGGGATCCATCACTATCTCCTGAAGAGATCCGGAAGGCGTTCCATCGTCTGGTTCAAGTTCTGTCAGTCGAAAAACAGCCTGCGCGTTTGCAGAGTGCGGCCGCCTTCAACCTTGGTCTGGCTCAGGCTGCGTTCGAGACGTTAGTTGAGCCTTGCCGGAGGATAGGGTACGACCTGTCAGTCTCCAACCAAGAGGATTCAGACGGCGCCGAAATCACCACCGAGAGTGACTTGATCGGACCTAACGGCCAGGATGCCTACGAGCGGGCACTCCGGGAGCAGTACCTGCTCCTAGCCCAGGGCGGCATCCGGTCATCAACAGACTTGGGTCTCCGGCTCGAGGCCGGCCCATCACTTATCCCCCGCCGCGGCCGGCCGCAAAGAGCCGGCTTGCGCATGCTAGACTTCTCCTTGCGGCAGTCAGCAACGGCCAAAGTGCCGGTCCTGCAGGCGCCTATCGAGAAAGCCGGCCTCTTTCTCTTGGATGTCGGTGACCGTACCCGGCCCACACGGCTCAAGCATGTCCGGTTCGCCGAGCCAACCGTGACCGTCACCGGCGCCGCACACGGGCTGCTGGATGAGCCTTTCCGGGTAGCCCCTGTCCTTCTCGATCGGTACCAGCCTCCTGGTCCTTCCGTCCACGGTCGAAGACGCCTAGAACAGCTCCTGGCATCACGTTTCCTGCCCGTTCTCAACCTGACCCTTCGTCAGGAGGTGTCATGGCGCGATCCCCAACACCAAAGTAGTTATTCACCATACAGACCGCTCCCAGACACCGTCGTCGAGCAGGAAATTGAATTCCTGCCACATCCATCAACCACCCTTCGTGTAGGCCACTCAATCGACCTGGCCGGAAGCAGAGACCCGCTCAACGTCGAGGTATCCCTCCACAAAGGCTTCCGACACGCCCTCACCCCCTCGCCCAGCCTAGGCCTCGCCCTCCACCAGAAAACCGCCTCCGGAACCGCATTCCTAGTAGCCGACGCCGGCGACTGGCGTCTATGGCCCTCCAAAGAATGCCGTGACCTCTCTCAGTTCTCCAAACTGAACGGCCGAATAGGACAAGCGCAAGCAGCCCTCGACCCCTTCCGCCACGCGCCCACGCTCGAGGCCGGCTACGCCTTCGGCACCGCCGCCCAGATGGGCGTACTCTCCGAACGTCCCTTCACGAAACCCGCCGAGCGCGGTGTGCGCGGCATGGACGCCGACTGGGACGGCCGCGACGGCGACGCCACCGGCCCCTGGACCATCTCGGCCGGCGTATCGTCGGGGATCGCGGCGACGTATCTCCGGTACGGCCGGGACCTCGTGTTCTCGTCTCTCTTCGCGGGAAAGGCAAAAAGTCAACGAAGAAGTGCTGGTGGGATTCGGGCGGAGATGGAGCTGGCGAATAGCACGCAGCGCGATTTCGTCCTGGCGTTTCGCGCGCTCACGAGGGTTGGGCGGTTTTCCAGGGCGGGACTGGAGCTGGGGCTGACGCCGGGGAATATCCATCTCTCGCTGTACTGGTCCCGGCTCGGGCAGCGGATCAGTCTCCCGTTCATGGTTGTCAGGAAAGCGAGTCTGAGCACCAGGTTTTTGTTCTGGGCGACGGTGGTGCCGTTTGCTGCGTTTGCCGCCGTGGAGCTGGTTTATCGGCAGCTGAGGTTGAGGCTCGCCAAATCGGCTGCTGCTAACACGGAGAAATCGCCGCCATCGGGGGTGGGGAAGAAGGATGATTTGCAGAGATATGTGGCCCGCCGGCGGGCGGAGGCGGACGAGTTGACGGTCATCCTGGCGACGGGCGTCGAGCCGAGACAGAACAGGGAGCGTCAGGGCGGCGGGCTGGTGATTCTCAGCGCCAAGTATGGGGTCAAGGACGCGCCGCCCGACGAGATTGCCGATGTGACGATTGCGGTGGCGGCGCTGGTGGATAATGGGAAGCTGGTGATTCCTAAGGGGATGCGGAAGAGTCGGTTGTTAGGGTTCTGGGACCCAGCGCCGATGAGTACCAAGGTGTTGAGTGTACGGTATGTGTACCAGGGGAGGGAGCAGATGGTTGAGGTGAGTGGGAGGGATGAGTTGATGCTTCCATGATAATATGAGCTGTGTGGACGAGATATGATGGCGATGTGTTAAATACCACTCTGTTTTTTGATCCATTGGATGGACTCCGGTCTGAGCCGCGCAGATGCGATTATGGGCCAATTGGTGACTAGCACACAGGGCATCGCGGCTTACATGTTTCCATCTAGGACAATGTCCATCGCATCACGGATTACCATCTGGAAAGAGTTACAATGATGTAAAACCGACAATTTTTGAATTGTGTACATTCGGTTTCAGATGAATGCTATATACAGAAATCCCCCCAAAAAGACATAATCACATCAAATGACACACACACATCCCCCCCCACAGACACAACTTATTTACAGAAAGAAAAAAAAAAACTGACGGCCCCTGTCTGTCTAAGGGGAATACGTAGGCACCGTGTTCGGCCCCGTCGGTGTCTCGTTGATGGCGTCGTTCTGCCGCACGCACCCGCTCTTCTGGGTGATGGCGGCCGGGCAGGCCACCTGGCGGAAGCTGACGGACGGGTTGTCGGCGCCCTGGAACCAGTCGAAGCGGAAGTTGCAGCCGTCCTTGAGCGCCGAGGGGAAGGAAGAGCAGGCCGACTTGGCCGAGACGCCGCCGTAGCGCTCGCCCCAGCCGTTGGAGGGGGCGCCATATTGGTTTGAGCAGGCTTTTTGTTTTTATTTTTGTTAACTAAATATTCTTCAGAGTATAGCAGTATGTGGGTGTGTTGGGAGCGTGTTTTGTAGGGAAAGGGGATGATGGGGGGGAAATGTGTTGGGAGATAAAAGGGGCGTATGCAGAGATAGGGAGATAAACAGAGAAAAGGGAGGCACCCAAAACCAGCAGTGAGAAAAAAAGGGGGCTTACCATTGAAAATACCCACACCACCGCCCGGAATCGCAAGATCAAAATGATTATTCCCCAAGTCCCCGCCGGTATTCGTCGCCTGCACAATCATCTTCTTGCCCTGCACCGGCCCCGAGGTAAAGGTCAGCTCGTAGCACGCACAGCACCACGAGGCCTCGTTGCTGCCGGCGATGTTGACGGCCGCCCAGCCGTACGCCATGGTCTCGTTGACGGCCCAGGGGCTCTGCGAGCCGCACATGTAGGCGCTGCCGCCGCTGTCGCAGGCCGACTTGGTGTTGCCGCCGTCGTTGAGCGGGTTGTTGTTCTTGTCGCAGGTTAACAGCGGCTTGGGCGAGTTGCCCTTTTTGGGCCACGCGCAACTTGGTTTGCTTTTTTATTTTTATTAGCCTCTTTTTTTTTTACCATTGTTAGGTACAGAAAAGGAGAAGAGAAATAAATACCAGCAATCCCAGTACCGCGTCGTCTTGCCATTCCCAGATGACCCCTGAGCCGCGACGGCGTCGAGGTAAAACGGGAGGAGGGCGACGAGGGTCGAGACGGAGAGACGCATCTTGAATATCTTTCTTTCTATTAGTTTTTTTTTTAAACAAACATCCCTGAGAGACCAAAAGGGGGGGAGGTGAGAGACTAACCTGAACCTGTGGAAAGGGGGGGGGGCTAAAAAGAAAACAAAACACCACGGACACACACAAACGACAGGGTCGAGAGAAGGAACCAGACACCAGACGGAGAGAGGCAGAAAGACCAGGTTATAATAAACCAACCCGTACCCGTACCCCAGATAAAAACCCCATCTTTTTTTCTCCCTATACTCGTTGCTCCGAGGAACCGCGCGCCCAAGAAAAAAAAGTAGAGAGAGAGGGTTAATATAAAACAGCCGATGGTCCCAATCTATCCCCGATGGTTCTTTTTACCCCCGTCCCCATATCTCCCCGCGTCTCTCTCCCCATGACGACCACAAAATCCCACCGCGGACCGGGTCATCCCTATACCAAACCTAGGCACAGGCATAAAAGAGAAAGTGAGATGGTTTCTCTTCGGCTCAGACGAACCGACAGGCTACAACTCCCCCCTCGTCTGTTCTTCTTCCCCGCAAATACCATAGCGACAATTAGGACAGGGGGGGTTCCCGTCCCTCCCCTGCCCCCCTCACTCGCGGCAGACAACACACACACACACACACACACACCACCATCTATCTACCTAGGATGTAAGAGCCGCTACGCCGCTGCCAACGGCCCGGCAGTAGATGATTTGCGCAAGAAAAAGGGCACACACCGCAGAGAAAAAAGAGATCCAGGCCCAGTCTGGCCGAACGAGCTCTAGCCAGGAAGGATAGAACTGTCTGTGAACCGTCTAACCGATCTACCTTAATCTTCCCGTCCCCCATGCCTCTTTCAACCATCTCAGATCTCCATCCTATCCTTTGCTCGGTACCTTGCATACACCTACCTACCTACCTAGGGTACCTTAGCTAGATCATCGGCAGGAACAGAAAATAGCTGTCTCAATCGGAATACACTACGTCCCCCCCACCGCATCACCACATCCAATACCGAACCCACTGAGATCCCAACTCATCATACCACTCTCACTCTACGAAACAAAACACAGCCAAAAAAATTACCGACCTCACTATTCATCCCCTTCAATACAATCCCATCCGGATTCCGGCACCCTCGCTTCACCCTCCCACTACCACCATCGCTTGGCACCTCCCAGGCTATATTACCCCTTCTGACTGACAAAAAACTTCCCCGCACGCCGAACCGCGTACGTCAACCCGCCCGACGGCCCAGCGATATTAGGTTACCCATTACCGCCCACCATTAATCAACCAGCCCCTTCACGCACAAATAGGCGCCTCAGAAACGGACCAATATGATTTCGTCACTGCTATGGCAGAAAGCACCCTGCTACATTTGCCTCGACGGCCATCCTCTCCGTTCCCGTATCAGCAACCCCATCAATTGCCTCTTCCCCCGGGCCAGCTAGCCCATTCCCGGTAAATTTTTCTCTTAGAATCCCCAGCCTCGGCGCTCACCCTGATCCTCACCCTCGTCATCCTCAAGCGCCCGCCGGGCCTGGTTCGCAAAATCGCTAAAGACGTTGCCTCCGGACTCCTCCTCGCGCTCTTCGTCCTCACGACGCTCGCCGCCGTAGCTCTCTTCGCGGCTGCCGTAGCCACCTCCGTAGCTTTCCTCACGGCGCTCGCCATAGCTCTCTTCCCGGCTCCCCCCATACCCACCACCGTAGCTTTCCTCGCGAGTCTCCTCACGCCTTCCATAGCCACCACCATAGCCACCACCATAGCTCTCCTCACGACGCTCCTCCCGGTACTCTTCTCGGCTGTAGCTCTCTGCTTCACCACCATACCGAGTCTCGACACGCTCCTGGCGGTCGTATTCGCCACCTCGGCTCTCATCCTGCTCGTAGCGGTTGTACTCGCTACGACGACTTCCGTCGCCATACTGAGTCTCGCTGTACTCGGCCTGACCATAACGTTCGCCCTCACGGCCATACTGAGTGGTGGTCTGCTGGTAGCCGCCGTCCTCGGTCCGGCCGGAGGATCGGAAGGTGTCGGTGTTCTCTTTGCTAAAGCTGCCACCGAGCAAACCGCCCAGGAAACCGCCGAGTCCAGACGAGCTCCCGCCAGACTGCTGAGACACCCCCTGTGACACGTTGGAGAAGCCTTGCTTAACACCTCCCATAATTGCGTCGACAGCGGCGCCCGCAATCTTGTCCTCCATGGTCTGCGGGCCGTAGTTCTTGTGCATCTGCAGCTTTCCGCCGCAGCCGTGGCCAGTATCGTGAACACCCTCCTTGTGGTTCTGGCCATTTTCAACGCCACGACGGCTAAGCTTCTGACGGTACTCCTGCTTGGCGTCCTCGTTCATGTTGGACCACCATTCCTCGATAGACTGGAAAATGAGAGCACGTCCCTGACGAGCTCCACCACTACCCTCATTCCGCTGAGCCGGGTGGTGCAGCACGCCATAGATGATCGTGTTCAGTGTGTCGTTGATATCCCGGTTCGGGTCATCCCACAGCTCCATCAGCTGAGGGACTACCCACGAGATCATCTTGGACGCAGTCTTGCCCGCGATCTCATTCAGAATCTAAAGGGTCAGCAGGAGCAGATATACACAGGAAGAGAGCTCTTACGTTGGAAAAGTGATCCTTGGAAAGCATCGAGTGCGTAGGATCGGTGGAGTGGTCATCATGGAACACAATCAACTGCTCGTTCTTGCTGCTCTCGATGATTTCCGTCGCACCTGTCGCTAGCTCGTTCTTGACCTGATCGAGGACTGGAATGATGAAGGGCGCAATGATAGAAAAGACAAAAGCCGAGAGCTGCTCCTCCAACTGCTCAATGATCTTTGGCAAAACGGGAATCTTCTCGATGGCCTCGGAGATCGTCTGGAGGAGCTCATCATGGAACTCGATCGCCGGCATCACCTGCGCAAAGATCTGCTGGATGTATATAGTAAACTCCTCTGGGTCTCGAGGCGATACGGGCTCCGTCTGCTGCGCCGCGGCCTGGGCGTTATGCTGGATATCGTCCATCTTGGCCTTTCCGTTACCACTACCGAGCAGGCCGTCTGGGATCTTGTCCAGCAGCTCACGCAGATAGCTGGTATCCTTGTTCTGACTCTCCTGTAGCGTACCCTCGAGGTCCTGGAGCTCACTCTGGGTGAGCTTGTCGGAGACTATAAAATTAGCACGTCTTCACGTCGTATTCATAACGGACTAGTACCTTCGCCAGTAACTGAGTGAAGGAAATCGACACCGCCAAAAGTACCAGTGACCAGAGGATAGACAGAACCCCTGGCTCCGGGAATGCGAATCTGCGTGTTGCGGCCAACATGGGGGAAGACATCTCGCTCGCCCATCTCGATGAGTGCAAGCTCGGTGTAGTTGCTGTGGGCAAAGAAATCTACCGAATCAGTTAGTTCGCCGGCCAGAATGCAATATCCTCGATCGTACCTTCGAGACAGTGCAGACCGGTACCCAAGAGACGCAGAGCCTCATATAGGTCTTTCTTGTTGTTGCTGCGTGAATAGTTGCGGCCAAGCTCCACGCACTTTGTAAACAACCGACGCACATGAAGGGCCGAGGTCATGATGTTCGCGCGTTCGTTTGCAATATAATTCTTCATGCCGGTTTCGGGATCAACAGCAAGCTCAACCCTTTCATCAACAGGACCGCGCAGACGGCGGTCGTAGTTTCGCGCATCCTCGTTATCGGCATAGTTCTTGGGGTTGTCGATATGGTCTTCAGGACGGTAGCAACCGAGACGGTCCGCCGTCACCTCGAACTCACGGCTGCCGTAGCCGAAGGTGAGGAATCCCAGGACGCAAAGGAGCAGACGGATGGCTTCGGCCGAGACGCTCTTCACCGTACCAACATCAATGGCTTGCGAGTAGTCGCGCAGCCAGTTGCCAAAGTAGACACGTGAGACCATGAGCTTATCAAACTTCTTCCCGCCAACAGCCCGGGCCATGAGGATCTGGAGAAGCGCATCTTCGATATCGCCATGACGCCCTGATGGGTGAACAATGCGTCAGATCTTGTAAGGGGCGCGGGGCAGCTAGAGGCGGCAAGTCTTACAGTTTTGGCCTTCAACAGCAGAGATTCCAGCAATGTTACCAGCACCGAAGGCGAGAGCGGGCCGCGCAAACAAGAAGAGCGCGAGAAAGCCCAGAAGAAAGGGGTATGGCTTGATGGTAGCCATGTTGACGGGTTGGACCACGATCTTGCTCGGTGGCGGGGTGTGCGGGGTTCAACGAAAAGTAATTCTTTCAATAATCAGTATCGATCGGGACAGGAATCCTCGCAACGAGTGATACTAGGAAGATAGAGAGGTGGAATAAATACCTTATGTTGCAAGTTTGTAGGAAAGGAGCTGTTGGAGGGGGTGTTTGCTAGAGGGGGAAGGATGAAATCCTGGAGGCCGCATCTTTGGCGCTGGGCTGGTAATTCTAATTCTTGCACGGCCTGTGGCTGTTCTAGGGCCATCCATTCGTATCTCGAGCATTGTCTAGGCAATCAGAAACATGCCAAGACTTTGTTCAGCTTGTATCATCTGGCGGGGCCATGGAGGGGGTGGAGGAGAGGGGCACGGCGAAGCTGGACGAGGGGTCGCTCCGAGCTTGAGCTCTGCTGCGGGGGTACTTGACATTTGGCTGACGCCACCTGCCAGGAGCCATGTCACTCAAGTCCCGAGGAGCCAAGTCAGGTCGGGTTGCCTGCCGCACATGCATGCAGCTTGACTCCTGCGCAAAGCCCAAGATGTGACCAAACAGAGCCATCGATGCCTGAACGTTGTTCTCATCCGTTGATCGAGAAGAGGTTGAACTTTTCAGTGCACGTAAATCTACACTTTTATGTTCTAGATGTTAAAAACGCGTTGACGGGGTCTTCGGGTTTTTGTGGACCTCAGACAACCCCGCGGAAGGCTGTCTCAAACAACACAGCTTTGCGCCTGAGCCCGTTCCAGGTTGCGCCACGTTGTGGCCGAAATAATTTACTGTTGAATAAATCGCTGAGTTCGAGATATACCCGCCGCCAATATCGTACTGTGACATAACCTTCAGCGCACAACCACGTCGCTGTCCAACTTGATGGAAAACTGGGAGGGTGTGGATGTGGGCGCGAGCGGGCAAGCGGGGTTGTGTGAGACAATGAGCTGTTCGGTGGGCCGACAAGCCTCAGGCTTCACATGCAGATCTGGGTGGCCTGAGCTTTCAGAATTGCGCGCTGCGATCGCCAAGCCTTTCCGTTGATTTGCCCCACCATGTCAAGCCGAAGCCCAAGGTCAGAGGCAGACGCGTCAAGATCAGAACGGAGGTCGGCCGGCCCTCATTCTCAGCAGTGCAAGCAGGCTGGATGTGCAGAAATCTAACAGCTCTGTATCAGAGTGCCTGAGGAACAGAGGGAATGGGATAGCATGCTAGTCTCAACATGGTCCGGTCTGGCGCTGAGGGTATGCGCCAGGATATATCCGTACACAGGGTATCAACACTGGATCGCGGGTGCGTTGTGTATTCTAATGGCGGTGGACAGTGCAAGCCCTTGGGAATAGAAACAAGATGCAGTCCAGAGGCATATTCCTATCGCGCCTGCTGAGCTTTGGGGGGACGGCAGCGCAATAAAGCAGTGCTCGGACCTGAAACCTGGTGGAAGGCGGGTTAATCGCCTGCAACAGACATGGTTGATTTGGTTGCCGCCTACAAGGCATTGAGCCACTATTGCAACGGCGGGTCAATAGCGCATCGTCGCTGGAGGACGACGTTGGAGATGGAGGCACGCAGGTGGGTGGCGGGCGCGACAGAAGAGTGAGGGAATTTGGGAGCAGACAACGAGGGGATGGAGGGGAAGGTGGGTGACCTGGAATCACTGGCAGGCAAATCAGCGCCGAACATCCCGAGTGCCCGCTGTTTGAAGACCCCTGCCATTTGTAGACGCTGCTGCGTCTCATAGGCTGAAAAATCACCCCCCATTGGATACTGCTGCGGATTCGCGTAACGACAATCAGCTCGCTGTTCAACAACCTGGAACCGCTGAACAATGGGCCTCAAGTACCCCAACACCCGTCGGCGCCGTCGCAGCCAGTACCTCGAGAACAGCAGCTACAGATCAACACGGCCCCGGGACGGCAGCATAGCGGCCAGCGGCTGAACAACAGCGCAAAGCTGCGTGCAAAAACTTGTATTATCAGAATATTGATGGTTTGACTGCCACGAGCAAGCGGTTGAATAGTATTTTGGAAATCCGTGACGCACATCATGGTAGCGAGAGACGAAGCGGTGCGAGGGAGAGTGACAGCGCTGGTGCGGAATTAGAGGGGGCTGGCAGTTAGTGCACCTCTGGCCGGTCGCACCAGAAGACTCGCTGTGCGAGGCACTGTTGTTGTTGTTGCGTGGAGCGATTGCGGAACAGGCAGGCCAGCGGGCAACGGGTGTGGGCGCCTATTTGCAGTCGAGGCTGTGGTCGAGGCCCTTGCCAGGTGCGGTGCGGAGGGCATTTCAATTGGGAGGGGTGCCCACTGAGCTCAGCAGACAGATTTTTTTCTCGCTCCCCGAATTTCAGCACCAGGGCAGTAAATCAGCGCTCCCAGTGCCACACCTATATTTTCGGATACCCCCCGCATCCCCCAAAATTCGCCCGAATTTTTTTCCTCCTGTTCTCACCTTTCATTTCGGCGTCTTCAGCACCCTCGTCTCCTCACAGCTTTGGGCCTTGTCCACAATCGCGACAAGCCTTTCGCAGCGCTCCCCCGCTACTTTTTTGGAACAACTCGCAACCACCCGCAAGAACGACGTCAAGCTCTCCGCAACACCGTTAAGATGCCTCGTCAACCAAAGAACAAGGCCGCCGACGCCCCCAAGCCGGTTGCCGCTGCACCTCCTCAACCTGTAGCTGTTGCCCCTGCGAAGGCGCCTCCAGTCATTGATGTGGAAAATTTCGTCCGCGTCCGCGACTCTGTAAGTCGCTCTCCATGATCGCATCGCGCCCCATCCGACTGCCCCTCTACCATCCCCGCACTCACAACACGTCATCCATCCCGCTGCCTCTTATCGCAACCCCGGCGCGTAAACACGCAAATGGAGTTGCGATGAATGAATCTCTCAACGCGTCGCGCACCAACAACCTGGGCACCGAATGCCACGTAGACAGTTGGGATCGCACAAGTCAGGCCGTCAACGTGTGACAGCGATTTCGCTCTTTTCATTGCAGCGCGTCGGCTCGGTTGCATGCGCGGCGAGCCCTCATGTTTACTTCATCTCATGGTATCCCAACATCAACAACGCACAGACGCACATCGGTTTACACACACTGCTTCTGGATGACACGTCGCTAACCCAGCACAGGTCTATCAACGCCTGTCTACGATCCAGGATTTGATCAAGAGCTTTTCGCAGGATTATCTGCGCCAGACTAACCTCCTCCTTGGTGAGGGCACCAACTTGGAGGCTGGTGACATTGAGCAGCAGTTCGGGTTCGGCCAGCTGGCCCAGTTTACGGGAGTGGCGCCGCCACCGGCCGTTGAGGAAAAGAAGGAGCGTAAGAAGCGCACTCATGACCCCAACGCGCCGAAGCGTCCCCTCACCCCGTACTTCCTCTACATGCAGACCGCTCGTCCCATCATTGCGAACGATCTGGGTGAGGATGCGCCCAAGGGTGCCGTCCAGGAGGAGGGCCAGCGCCGCTGGTCGGTGATGAACCCTGGCGAGAAGGCTGGCTGGAACACTGCTTACCAGTACAACCTGCGCCTCTACAACGCACGTGTGCATTCCTACAAGCACGGCAACCCGGACGCCAAGAACATGAGTGATGCCGAGGCGCTTAAGTACGCCGAGGAGTTCAGCATTGAGATGCCGACCGGGAAGGAAGTCGATGAGGGTGCGGGCGACGTACAGGATGCGATCGCGCAGCAGCTTCAGGACAGCGCGGCCGTCGAAGAAGCCTCGGAGGAGGAGCCTGCTCCGACGGCCAAGACGCCCAAGAAGAAGGAGACGCGGAAGCGCAAGACCGCTACACCGGCGACCGAGGCCGAGCCCGCTAAGCCCGTGGCGACGCCCGTTAGCCCCGAAGCGAAGAAGCGCAAGCGGACGTCCAAGGCTGCCGAGATCGAGGAACCCAAGAAGTCTGGTCGCAAGAAGACCAAGAGCGGCTAGGAGCCCTGAGGTTGGTCTCTTTTTTGTCTGGGGTTTTCTTATGATACCTGGCGCTTTCCGTTTTCTGTGCTATGATACCCTCGCCGCTGCCATTTGTGCTTTGGTGTAGTGTTATCGGGCTCGGCGGACAACGCACACTGTTCTCGGGTTTGGGCATGTTTTCTATTGTATGATTGATGACGACGTTTGGATCGGGCACTTCTGAAAATCTGCGGGATGGGCGGCTGGGGCTGTGGAGACGCGTTTCTGGGTGGACTGGACTGGGCGGACGTCAGTTGTATTTATTTGTTGGCGTATGGGTATGAATCCTATGTATGGCAATGCAGTATGCACACCGTTTCATGAGTTGGACGTCAGATGTTGAAGTCGAGGTCTGTAGTCACGCAGGATTGTATGGGGGCGTGAATTTCTGCTCTGGTAATCCGTACAGTCGTCGCTGAGCTGCTTCAATAAATTCTCGTCAAGTTTCGTGTGTCAACAGTCAGTCGGGCGTGTTCTTGAGAAATGGTCAGTAGGAGGTTTGACGGTAAAGCCTGTAGAGCCTCGCGGGCTGTTCGATAGCTTGGCTCGAGTCTGCCATCTGCTGGAGGAATGGTGCAGCTCGCCTGTGTGTGAGGGAGAGAGACTATCAGACAGGGGAGGGGCGTGTTTACTTCTGGAGGGCCTAACAGCTATACTACAGGCGGATGTCCTACGGTCTCCCAAAACCTGTAATCGCCCGCGGAATTTCTTCTCAGCGGATCAGCAGGTATGGCATAGTAGTGGCATCTTAGTTGCCAAGCTGCCAACAGACGGATGGACGTTATAAGCCAGCAAACTTGTCTCCTTAAACCTCGAGTTACCTGGACAATGTTGACACAGCCTTTGCGCTTGAAAATCTGGATTCAACAAGAAATAAAATTTCTGAGATTTGACCCTTGTTGTGGAATCTGTACAGCAAAGCAAGAACACCACTGAAGAGAGAGAGGGATAGAATACCGGTTGTCGAAGGGGTAACCTGGCCGTTCGCTGCTTTCCTGGTTCGACATCCAACACTCTCTCGTATAAATCTCTCGTAAACAATATTAGCACTCCCAGGTATACAGACGGAGGTGGATATCCTAGGCAGATTGACATCTTATCCCTTTCCAGTTTCCGTTCTACAGCACTCTGCTTGTTTGGTTGCCAGGGAGTATGTAAACAACTTACACGGAGACGTAACCACTCGACTTACCTAGCTACCCGTGTATCCCAAGGAAGGTAACTTACCCAAGCATACCTCCTATTGATTAGCTGAACACCACGTCTGTAGACCATCTACTTCTACTAGCACAAATTCCAAGGGATGTTATTTTGCAACGTCACCGCAATATCAACGACTTGGAGGGTTTTAAACTAGGGGTAACCACACACACATCCAAATACTCCCGGACATTCCACCTTCCAAGGGGCCCAGGGGAAAAGTATAACCAGTCCCACCCTGCGATTAGTTGCCAGTTAGTAGCTCCAAAAAAAATCTCACCCCTTACAAAACGCTATTCTTTTTCTCAATCCACACCCGCTATCATCATCCCATTACCCTCCCCCATAGAGCAAAAGATTTTCCATATCGGTTCCTTCACCAAGTATACATACATATACATTATTCATCCTTATATATTAAGTTTCGAAGCGAGGCAAACCCTCCTCGTATTCGTAATTCAGGTAGCTCCTGTTACCCAATTTATGTTGATCAATCTTTTTTTTTCTTCGTAACTTTTATACTGCGCAGCACAGGTTTGTAATAATAAGAAGAGAAGAAATAGGGGGAGAACTAACTATCAAGAACCATCCGCTGCCACACACATATCCGCTTGCTTTTCAGACACACAATCATAAAACCACACATACAGAAAGAACCAAATTTCATCAGATAAACACACACACAAACACACAGGTCCCAAAATCAGCATCAAACCGCATCCAGCAACCACACAATCAAAACTTCAAACCCATAATATACTCCCCCCCCCCCCCCCACCCCCACGCGCTCCCCCTTTCCCTCCCAAAGCAAAAAAAAAGAACAACAGATTAATACACAAAATACCCCTGCGTAAGCGGCAAGACCTCACTAGGCTCCGCCTCACAAACCTTCCCATCCGCCTCGACAGTATACCTCTCCGGATCGACCTTCATCCTCGGCATCGCATCATTGAACTTCATATCCCTCTTCCCGACCGTCCGACAGCCCCTCACCGGCTCGACCCTCTTCCTCAGTCCATAGCTTGCAACCACGCCGCTCTCGACGCTCGCCCGCGACACAAACAGCACGCTCGTCTCGGGGACGAGCGGGGCGAACATGGGCCTCGCGATCACGGGCTGGATCGTGGGGATCGATGCGTTCGGGTCACCCTGTTTCAATATCAATATCATACTCAAAGAATGAGACAGAAAAAAACAAACCATCATAGCCCAAGCAATCAGCCCGCTCTTGATAACCAAGCTCGGCTTCGTCCCGAACCAAGCCGGATCCCAGACCACCAGATCAGCCAGCTTGCCGACCTCGACACTCCCGACCAGATGGGCCATGCCCTGCGCCAGCGCCGGGTTGATGGTATACTTGCTCACGTAGCGCTTGACCCTAAAATTATCCGCCCCGGTCCCCTCGTCCTCCGGCAGCACGCCGCGCTGCAGCTTATTCTTGTGCGCCGTGTTCCACGTGCGCAGGACGACCTCGCCGCACCGCCCCATGGCCTGGCTGTCGCTGCTCATCATGCTGATGGCGCCGAGGTCGTGCAGCACGTCCTCGGCCGCGATGGTCTCGGCGCGGATCCGGCTCTCGGCGAAGGCCACGTCCTCGGGTATGTCCTTGGACAGATGGTGGCACACCATCAGCATGTCGAGGTGCTCGTCCAGCGTGTTGCGCGTGTACGGCCGCGTCGGGTTCGTCGACGACGGCAGCACGTTGGGGTGCTCGACCACGCTGATGATGTCGGGCGCGTGCCCGCCGCCGGCGCCCTCGGTGTGGTACGTGTGGATTGTTCGCCCCTTGAAGGCGGCGATGGTCGACTCCACGAAGCCGGACTCGTTGAGCGTGTCCGTGTGGATCAAACACTGCACGTCCAGCTCGTCGCACACGCCCAGGCACGAGTCGATGGCCGCCGGCGTGGTGCCCCAGTCCTCGTGCAGCTTCAGGCCGCACGCGCCGGCGCGCACCTGGTCGCGCAGCGCCGTCGGGTCGCTGTCGTTGCCCTTGCCCGTGATGCCGATGTTGATGGGCAGCGTGTCGCACGCCTGCAACATCTGGCGCATGTAGTGCGCGCCCGGCGTGCAGGTCGTCGCGTTGGTCCCGGCACTCGGACCGGTGCCGCCGCCTAGCATGGTGGTAATCCCGGAGGCGATCGACTCGTACGCCTGCTGCGGGCAGATGAAGTGGATGTGCGTGTCCAGACCGCCGGCCGTGATGATCTTGCCCTCGCCGGCCACGACATCCGTGCAGCTGCCGACCACCATGCCCGGCGTGACGCCGTCCATGACGTCCGGGTTGCCGGCCTTGCCGATGCCCACAATCACGCCCTCCTTCACGCCAATGTCGGCCTTGTAGATGCCCGTCCAGTCCACCACCAGCGCGTTCGTCACCACGAGATCCAGCGTCTCCTTGTCCGGCCGGCCGGTGGCCTGCCCCATGCCCTCGCGCAGCGTCTTGCCGCCCCCAAACTTGCACTCGTCCCCGTACACGGTAAAGTCCTTCTCGACCTTGATCCACAGATCCGTGGCCCCGAGCCGGACCGTGTCGCCGACCGTGGGGCCGAACATGGTCGCATACGCCGCGCGCTCCATCCGGAACGCCTCGGTGACCAACACACCATCGCCATCGGGCTCCGGCAGGTGACAAAACCCGGCCTCCTGCAGCTTCGTGATGATCTCCTCAGCGCGAGCCGCATCCACCTTGCCCGAGGCGAGCGAGTTGCCGCCCCGAATGACCCTGTCGCCGCCAATCTCGACCAGCGCAACCGTCTTGGTATCCCCCGGCTCGAACCGCACCGACGTGCCGGCCGCGATATCCAGCCGAAACCCGTACGCCCTGGCGCGATCAAACTCGAGCAGCGGATTCGTCTCGACAAAGTGATAATGGCTTCCCACTTGAATAGGCCTGTCCCCCTTACTCGTTACCTTCAGTCGAATCCTCCTCCGCCCCTCATTCAGCGTCACCGGCTTGTCTCTCACACACACCACGGCCCCCGGCCTGCTCGCAGCCTCGTAAGCCTCCGGGCCAGGCAGCTCAAACAAATCCTGCGCTGGCACCGGCAGGAAACTCCCATACAGCGCGCGCGCGAGGTCGCCGTCGTCGGTGGCGATGGGGTTGTGCACAGTCACCAAATACGTGCCGGTCCGGAACGTGCCCTCGACCTGGATCTCGTGCAGCGTGGCCGGCACCGACGGCAGCACGTGCCGGCGGCCGAGCATGGTGGCGCCCAGCGCCATGAGGTCGGCGACGCTGTGGTCGCCATCGCGGATGAGCTCCTGCAGGTTGTTGGCGATGAGCGCCGTCGCCTCCGAGTGGTTCAGCTTCACGCCCCTCGCCAGGCGGCGCTGGGCGAGGAAGCCTAGCTGGGAGATGGCGAGCTTGTCGAGCTACATGTCATGTCATGTTGGGTAAGTATATATACAGTGTGTTTTTGTATGAGAGAGATGGTGAGAAAAAGGGGGGGGGGGGATAATAACCTCTCTTGGCACGAGATGCATCTTGTTGTTTTTGGAGAACTACTCAACCTTCTTTGGCCTAAGTAATTGTATATATCTTTAGCTAGTGGAATGATAAAACAACAATGGCCAAGAAGGCAATTGAGATGAAAAGAAAAAGGAATTGACGCGACAGAGGTAACTCCCGTCTCCCGAGATGCTAAATGGATCCCCTCCCTCCTCGTCCCGTCCCCTCTCTCCTCCAGGCCCTTTCTCGTCCCGTTTGCTGTATCCGCTCGTCCATACCGTCTCATGCAAGCTAAGGTGGGACGTTGGTGTACCCCGCATTCACCCTGATAAGCAGCAGTGCTGGCGATGAGCCAAATCCTGCCAAATCAAATCGAGCCAAATCAAATCGAGCCAACTCAAATCCACATAAAATGAGGTCAAATCAAGCCAAATCCGGAAGCCCTCAGATTTGCGAGATTTGTCGATTTGTATGTGGAGCTGCACGTGAGCTGTTACCTACGCCTCGGGGTGACGGGAAGTCTGGGAATGAGCATCCCGGGAGCTGGATGGTCAGGGTCAGGTCCAGGGTTAGGGATATATATATATATATGGCAAATTTAGCAAATATTTTAAATCAAGCCAAATCTGGCCCCTCCCAAATCAAATCCAGGTGCCGATTTGCCAAGCCAAGTCAAGTCCAGGGTGGATTTGATTTGATTTGAGTTATCGCCAGCACTGGATAAGCATCCTTTACTACATGCAGCTGCAGTCGATCAGTGATAAGGCTCCGGGAATCTCATGATTAAGAGGTATTTATATTTGTATCCAAAGGTAATAATCCAATCATCTGATGATGCTGCTGTCCTTGACCCCAAATCCACCATCCCAAACGCCGTATCATCCCTCATCAGGTATCAGGTATATCCAAGCACCAGCTATCCTGCTGTCTGTTATCCAAAATGATTCCTTGGGAAACCCTCAAAAGTCGAATGACACCGTCCCTTTCCAAAAAAAAAAAAAAAAAAACCAGTGGTAACGCCATCTATGCATCAATCAGCCTCTCCTCCCCCTTACCCCTAGCAAGCACTTCACGGATCCGATCACTCTCGACCTCCCGAATCCGGGCCCGCGCCTCATCCAACCTCTCAACACCCCGATTAATCGTATCGATGTGCACACTGAGCGGCACATCGAACTGGTCAAGCCTCAACTCCGGCTCGGCCACCCTCTGCCTTAGATTATCCAGCCCGGCCTGGATCTTTTGCAGCTCCACAATCAAGTCGCTGACCTGCTCGACGGCGGCCGCGCGCTGCGTGTTGACCTGGCGCAGCAACTCGAGCTGGGTCTGCAGGTTGCTTATCTTGCGCGAGTTCCCGCCGACAATCGACCACAGCGTCCACAGGATGTCGTCCCTCTGGCTCCTGACCGACTTCTCCGTGCGCGTGACCGACTCGTGAATAACTCCCAAGTGGTCCTCGGCCTTTGTGAAGGTGGCCAAGACGGACTGAGCCTCCACGATCAGCTCCCTGATCTTGTCCGAGATGAGCGCCGTGTGCTCGACGTATTTCTCCAGCAGGCTGCGCTCCGAGAACGTTGCCGGCTGGAACGGCGAGAAGATCCAGCTGGTCCAGTCGCTGATCAGCCCGCGGTTGTTGTTCTCGGCCGATAACCCGTCCAGGTACCGCGACGTCCATCGGTTGATGCTGATGACCGAGTCCACGGCCGAGCTGACGTGTGTGTTGAATTTCTGGAGGTCGTTGGACGACTTGCGCGCCACGTCGATGAACTCGTCAAACTCGAGCACGAGCTCTTCCTTGTTCTGCAAGTTGCTGTGGCGCACCAGCGTCCGGAGATCCTTGACCGACGCCTCGGTCCGCTTCATCTCCAGTGGAAGCGAAACTCCTTGAGCTGATTTCTCGAGAACCTGTTCAAACTGGTCCTGAACCTTCATGAGGCCGTCAAACTCGACCGGCGTGCGACCTTTTGCTTTTTTTACTTCTGCAGGAACGATATCCGGACAGAACGGCAGATTGAACCAGGATGCGCCGGGCAGGCGGCAGACCGGCGATATCGAGGCGTACATAGACTTGGTAGCCATATTTTGCACCATGATGAGCCCGCCGAAGCTCAGGTATAGCGCCAATAATAATGCCAAGGGCTTTTGCGCCCATCGAAAAGAGAGCCCGATGAGGCCAAGTATCCAGGAGAGGACATTGAAGAGAGCGTTTGGTAGCGATTCGACGACTCTGTCGCCGAATGGCTTTGGCGCATCTGCGCCCTGCTGGTAGCGGTCTGCTTTGGTAGGAACCTGGCGGCGGCGCACCCCCGGCATTGGTGGTGGCTCAGGTCGCATTGGTTTTGTGGATCGTGTGTTTCGCCTGGGGCTCTCGATGTTGACCCTCGGCATGTAGAACTCGGGTTCCGGCGACCGGTGCTTCATGTTATCGCGGGAGCTCTGCCGGACCGACTGCGGGATGGACGGGCGAAAAGGGGAGCGCAGGATGGCCTGCTCGTCGTTCTCGGCCTTGACGAGGAAATTCTCGAGGCTTTCGTCCTGGGACCCGCCGATGCTAAAAGGCTGCGATCCGCCGATGCTGAATGGCTGGGAGCCTGGGAGTTGCGACGGTTCGCTGCCGCTGGAGATGATCAGGTCCTCATCGTTGAGGATCGAAGTGTCGAAGCTGTCGTTCTCGCCGCCCTCGACCATGCGCCACGAGCTCTCGACGTGCAGCGCTTGTTTGCGCGAGCCGGCCATGTCGCAAAAGAAATCGAGACGCGACTGTTCCGGTCAGGCGCGGTGCGCAGCGGCGATATTTAGACTCGGCGCCGGCGGATGACGATTCGAAGTCACGCGTCGCGCGTCACTGGGCCCGAGGCAGCAGCAGCCACTTTATAGTCGCGTCGACGGGGGTGGGGGCCTCCCGGCGACAGTTGACATCACGCTGGCGCAGAGAATCGCCAGGCGCGCACAGACTCGGTGACTCACACAAGGCACCAGAGCAGATAAAGCTAAAAGATGGAGAATTGCAGATGGTGATTTTAGAAATAATTCTAACAAGATGTTGCGAGAGATGTCAACGACAATAAGAGAGACAGGGGGAATTTGGGATGCGGCTGATGGGGGGCATGGTCGCATGGACGACGTCAACGTCGGACCCGGTGGCGGGTTGTCGGTTGTCCTCTGGCAGTTGCTCACTGTGGACGGCGCGGAATTTCTGGCGAACCACACTGTGTGAACATGACAACCATCACATGGACCAGCGCGGCTGCTTGGCTGTGTCACTGCCGCACTGGCACAGACGGCTTGGCCCCTTGCAGCGCAGGGTTGCGGGTGCGCCAATCAGCTCGGCCGGCCCGGGAAGCTTGAACAGACGCAGAAAATCTTTGGTGGAGCTGTTGGACAACGTGCTCCCCAAAAGCACGGCAAGTCGAGATGCTCTTCCTGCGGGCGTCGCGATGGACCTCGCAGGCGCTGATAAGGAGACCGCGGGTCCCGCTGCGCCTGTGTTCGTCGCATGCTCCGCAGCAATCGAAACTGGCCGACCATCGCGATCTCGGCGTCCAGCAGGAGCTCTTCACCACGTCCATCTACAGCCCCGGCTCGCCCATCTTCCTGCCCAATGGCGCCCGCATCTTCAACCGGCTGGTTGACTTTCTTCGACACCAGTACGTCCGCTACGGCTTCCACGAGGTTATTACTCCGACCATCTACAAGAAGTCGCTCTGGGAGAAGTCGGGCCACCTCGAGAACTATGCCGACGACATGTTCACCGTCACGAGCACCTCGCCCGCGCGCCGGAAGGAGGAGGAAGCCGAGGGCGACGAGTACGGCCTGAAACCGATGAACTGTCCTGGCCACTGCCTGATCTTTGCGTCGCAAGCCCGAAGCTATCGAGAGCTGCCGATACGCTACGCCGATTTTAGTCCGCTGCACCGAAACGAGATCTCGGGCGCGCTGAGCGGCCTCACGCGGGTACGGAGGTTCCACCAGGACGATGGCCACATCTTCTGCCGGCCGATCCAGGTGGAGGAAGAGATTAGGAAGACGCTCGAGTTCGTCCGCGCGACGTACGAAATACTACGCCTCGGGCCGTACCGGCTCGCCCTCTCGACCCGGCCCGAGTCCTATATGGGAGATCTGCAAGACTGGGAGCGGGCAGAGGAGGGATTGAAGCGGGCGCTGGATGCGAGCGGTCAAGCGTGGACTATTCAGGAAGGTGACGGGGCTTTTTACGGGCCCAAGATCGACGTCATTCTCAGAGACTCGGATGGGAAAGAACACCAGACGGCGACGATCCAGCTGGATTTCCAGTTGCCAAAGAAGTTTGAGCTGGAATACCAATGTCCGGCACCGGAGCAAGAACAAAGGGGAGAGAGCACAACGGACCCAGAGCGTCTCGCTGTTTCGGGGACGGCGCGGCCGGTGCTAATCCACAGGGCGGTGCTGGGTTCTGTCGAGAGACTGATGGCGCTCCTCATCGAGCATTACAACGGAAAATGGCCGTTCTGGCTGAACCCGAGGCAGGGTGTTATTCTGACTGTAAAAGATACCGAGCCGATCTACGAATGGGCCCGACACGTCCGGGATGTGGTGCAGACGACGTCGCCGACGGCCGGAGGGTTTAACAGTCCTACGTTTTCTACCATTGACATTGACGACAGCGCGCGCAGCCTGCCCAAGAAGGTGAAGATGGCTAGGGAGAAGGGGTATGGGCTGATCATGGTGGTGGGCCCGAAGAATGTTGAAAAGAAGACGGTGGATGTTGATCCGTGCGGAATACCCCAGGTCGGCGATGCGCCAGCAGAGAAGAGCGAGATGACGCCTGAGACGCTGAGGGAGTATATCCAGACCAAGATGGCGTCTTACCATTAGATGTGCGAATTTGTGCAAAACTGTACATATTATCTGTATACATAGGTACTAGACATGTCCTAGACCACTAGACTTAGGAAGGGAGGTGTTTTGAGAAGTGTACAAACTCCTTCCCGAATTGGCGATAAGATAAAGCTGGCGATGACGCAGTTGGCCCTGTGCCTGCCAAGCGGGGTACGCGGCCCCTCCCCCACCGCCAACCATCCCACATCTCAGTGCAGTGCGAGGTGCCTGTTCCTGGCGTTAGTCTCCAAACTACAAAAACTCCGTGTATGCCTCGAGTACCGCGAATTCCCCGTCCACCCTACCGTGTTTTGATCTCTCTCCGCCTTTCCCATTCCTCTTCCCGCCGTCCACCGCCCGCCATGGACCTAACCAACCCCAACGACCCCCCACCGGAGTACATCCAAGCCGCCCAAGCCCACGGCATGCGCCTCCGCCAGAGCGCCCCGATCAAGCGCGGCCCCTACCCGATCGACCTGCCCATCCTGTCGTACCTCAAATCCAAGCGCGTGATCCTCGCCTCGGCCTCGCCGCGCCGCAAGGCCCTCCTCGCCCAGCTCGGCCTCTCGTCGCTCGAGGTCAGCCCGTCGAGCGAGCCCGAAGATCTCGACAAGGCATCCCACACGCCCGAGGAGTACGTGGCCGCCACGGCGCGCCGCAAGTGTCTGGCGGTGTACCAGGCCGCGCTGGCCGAGCAGGAGGAGCAGGAGGCGAAAAAGGCGAAAGGCGAGCCGCTGGTCGAGGAGGTGCCCGCCGACCCGGCGCTGGTCATCGCGGCGGATACGATTATTGCGACGCGCGCGGGCCAGATCCTAGAGAAGCCGAGGTCCGAGGCGGATCACATCCGCGCGCTGAAGCACCTGCGCGACACGCGCGTGCACAGGGTCCTCACGGCCGTGTGCGTGCTCGCGCCCAAGGCGGACGCGACGCATCCCGGATATGAGATTGCGGCGCACACGGAGGAGACGAGCGTGTTTTTTGCGCAGGCGGACGACGGGCTGCCAGATGATGTTATCGAGGCGTATGTGCGCACCCGCGAGGGGGCGGATAAGGCTGGGGGGTATGCGCTGCAGGGGATCGGGGGGATGATTTTGGTGGACAAGATTGAGGGGAGCGTGGATAATGTGATTGGGTTGCCGGTGAGGAAGTGTTTGCAGCTGTGCGAGAAGGTTGTGTTTCGGCAGGGTGAGGATGAGGAGGGGCATGGGTCGGAGGAGGAATAGTGATGAGCTGCTGTGGGATAGGGCGTTGTGTTGATTTCTATCCATAAACGGAATGGCTATGTCTGGCTGTAGACGGCGTATATTTATGATTCTGTCAAGATGTTGCCATTCTTGAACGGTATGACCTACAGTCTCTACGTCAAGGGGAAAGAGGTCCCCGGACCCCGTTGAAGTGCATATAGTCTTCGGTGTCAAGCCGTACGCTGAGCGAAGCGTCAGGGTTGTTATGTCTGAAAAAGAGACTTATCGAGCACCAGGATTACAGACATTCCTGTACATAATTATTGGGTAGGCAGACGGACGGTTTATCGTAGCCCCCTTGGAACTGGGAAAATTGTAGCTTCCATTATGGTCTCTTTAGAAAATAACAAGGACGATACCTATCCCGATCAAGTATTACCCTGGTACTGCCGCCCCTTTCTATGCTGTTTACTTGCTTTTGTTACCCCTGTCTATGTATGCTTCACCCCAGAACGCCACCAAATATGATCCCAAACCACCTCCTGTTCTATCCCAGATTCCTTTGATTATGATTCAAACCTTGTTATAGCTATGCCCTAGGAACCCTCAACGGATGCGCCTCGGTATTAAATACCCACTCATCCAGACTGATAACATGCGGCTCCGAAAATATCAAATAAAAATACTTGAGCGTCTCGGCGATCCAGTAACTCTGTGTTCTCTTCATTAGCATATATCCCACTCACACCCACACCGATTTCTTGTCAGTCAGCCAGAAAAAAAATACATACCTCCATCGCATCCAACTTGGTAGTATACCCCTCGGTCATCACATCCGTAATCGCCGAGAAAGCCCCTCTCGTCTCCGTCGCCTTGCAGATCGCCAAGAACATCCTCCACGCGACATCCAGCAGGTCCGTCTTGCCCGTGATCCTATACAGCACAAAGATACTCTCAATCGCCTCAGGCCGCAAGAGATACTGCGGATCGCGCACGGCCGAGAACGGTTTCGGCAACGATTTCGAACCGTCGTCCTCCTCCGACCCCTTGTTGGCTTTCCTCCATAACGTCTCGTTCCAGTCGCAGGGCGCGAGGGGGTCTGGTGAAGAAGAAGAAGAAGAAGAAGAAGAAGAAGAAGAACGGGGAGGACGAGGACAGGCGACCATCTCGGCCATCTCGGGCATCACCCCCGTCGGGAACTGGTCGTATGCCCACACACACCCGCGGGCGAGCTGCTCGCCGACCGTCACATCCCCGTCCTCGTGAAATAGTCGTCCGCCGAGGGCGAACATGCCGCCCCCAAAACAGGCGAGATGATGGACCTCGGGGAGGAGCTCGACGATCCGCCCATTTGACAGAACCGTCCCGGCGAATAAAACATCAGGCGGCGCGGCGGGATAATATACGTCGGGAAACATCGGGCGGAACAAAACATGCTTTTTCATCGTGGCGACGGCCTTGAGATGCATCTTTTTGTAGCTCTCGTCCAGCCCGCCGAGCAGCATATACGTCTTGGACAGGTACTCGTACGCCGAGTCGGCCGACGCAGCGATCCCAAACGAGTAGTCGGTCGCCTGGAAGTTGTTTTTGGCGTCGACAAAAACGGGCCACATGCCCGGCAGCTTGGTCTCGTCCTGGGTGCGTTCGAAATGGCGCTTGATATTGTCGACGGCGGAAAAATATTTCGGGTTCCCTGTCAACTGCGAGAGTCTCGTAAACTCGAGCGACAAAGAACCGATGGCGGCTATCGATTCGTGCTTGCTGGCATACAGCAAACCCTCCTTGACGGCGACGAAGCTGAACTGGTTGGGTGGGAGGTGGTTCGGCGTGTCAAAGGCGGCGTATAGCATCTCGCCCAGCTCGACGGCTTTCCTTAGGAGGACAGCCTCGCGGCTGAGATCGTAGGCCGCCAACAAACCGCCGAGGTAGCGGATATTCGTCTCGAACAGACTGCAGGTCAACGAATTCCCCTTGTCCCAGTCGATTTTCGAGACTGCCCTCACGGCCTCCTTGAATTCTTTCCGTAGGCCCATGATCCACAGCGTGTCCAGCGAGTCGACCAGCGTGGCACCCCAGCCGTTGAACGAGTCCTTGCCGCGCAGTGATACGGGCGTGACTTCATCCCGGGCCCACGCATGCTCGCGGTATGCGTTCCACGACTTGACGGCCGCCTCTCGGACAGCGTTCCGGCGCTCCCGCTGCGTCCTGTTGTGTGCCTCGGTCCATTGCTCCGCTGAGAAATCGTGCTGGATGCGAGGCAGTTCACGCGGATGGCCAGTGGGCAGTTTGGTGAGGGACGACTCAGCGATGGGGTGCCGCCGTTTTCTGGCGGCCCAGTCAAACGAGCTCGGGACGTAGCCGGTCCAGGAAATCCGGGCTGGGACTTGGTCTGTTTGGTCAAGAAGGAGATAGGTGACGGCCAGACAGACGATGGCGAATAACACCACCCGGTGGACGGTACGCTGGGCGTTTAGGATGGCCATGGTTCCAAGGGAGCATTGCTCGCCGGCAGGGAGGGGGGAAGACGGAGACGGCAGCAGGCTGTCATCAAATAGTACGAGGAAGGAAAGAGAGGGAGTATCAACAAAAGAAAGGGAGTTTGTCCCAACTTTGACAACAAGAGCAAGAGAAACAAAAGAATGATGAAAGAAGAGAGAGACAGAGAGAGAGACGATCTGCAAGAGGAAAGAAAAATGACCAAAAGAAAGGCCCCCTCCACCCCTTACCTTACCCCGTGGCGGGCAGCCACATACATAACCTTAACACAGACATCAAGCCGCCCGCAAACGCGCCCCGCCGCCAACGTACTCTTACAGCCTAAAGCAAGCCGGTCCGAGCCTGAGACAGGACAGCGAGTTGGACGGCATGTGCCAATGCAGAAAAAAAAACCTGATTTTAGCGGCTTGTTTTGTTGTCTGACGGGTGTTCTTGGAAGAGGAAGCTAACCCCTGGCGTGGATCTCCTGCGTTCCTTGCAGGCCCAGACCCGCTGCGACCAGCTCCAGTGGACACGCGACGGCGCTGTGGCACCTTGCCGGCTTGTCAATACGAGGTGTTCATTTTCCATGGTCAACACTGGAAAGAATAATAATTAACAGCAGCAGTTTTCTGAATGACTGATGAGCAGCGAGGTTGTACGGTTTGCTCTAGTCCTGCATGTATGCAATCCGGAAATGCGTGCGAGTTTAAATTCTCCGATCACTGGTTGCAGTTGATGCACTGGTGGTGGTGGTGGCCGCCGCCGCCGTCCGGGACGGGATGTCAGTCATCCCCGGGAGATCAATACCGGCGCTAGTGTCGTTCTGGTGCGACTGCGGCGGCCACGACTCGTCATGTTGACCGATCTGAGATGGTTCTTCGTACTGTTTGAGAGGAGGAATACCCAATTGAATGCCGAACGAAAGCTGTCTTGAAACGAATTGGCTTCTTGTTACGTGTTGGATATGTGGTCTGGCCTGCAAGCAAGATGCGAGCTCAGCTCTTGCCACCTGCCTTGGGGTGGATCTTGTTGTGTTTTGCCAAGCACAGCTCTTCTACACTAATGGTTGTCATTGACATTGGATAGCTAGCGTAAGGAATCCCATGTCACAGTCCGATCATCGACTGTGGTATACCATCGACAGAACGTACGTTTAAAAAAGCAATTGGTCTAACAACAAACCAAAGCCTAGAGGTATTGTCGAAGTGTTCAGAAGGGTTCTCGGTTTTGTTGAAGCTCACCCCTCCCCTGTCCACGCCAATTGCGGGGCCCCTCTCTGCTTATCTCTTATCGCCGCCAACCAGCCCCATCAAAATTTTGGGAATCATCACCATTCACACACACACACACCGCATACACCTTGCCTTGTCGTCCCCGGCAACTTACACAAAACCACACACCAGCCCAAAATGTCTTCATTACGAAACAGGTAAGAAAAGAAGAATCATATCCCTAAACCCAACACTAACCCTCCCCCAAAAAAGCGTCCAACGGCGCTCCCACAAAGAACGAGCCCAGCCCACAGAACGCAGCCGTCTCGGCCTCCTCGAAAAGAAGAAAGACTACCAAAAGCGCGCAAAGGACTACGCGGCCAAGAAGAAGGTCCTCAAATCCCTGCGCGAGAAGGCCGCCGACCGCAACGAGGATGAGTTCTACTACGGCATGCTGTCCCGCAAGGGACCCGGTTCGACGGTGACCCGCCAGCGCGGCGCGTTCGACGGCACCGTGACCGGCGACCGGGGGAACCGGGCTTTGGATGTGGATACCGTCCGGCTGTACAAGACGCAGGATCTGGGGTATGTAAGGACGTTGAGGAATACGACGCAGAAGGAGGTGAGGGCGTTGGAGGAGCGGTGGGTTATGGCGGGGGGAGGTAGTTTGGAAGAGGATGACGAGGAAGATGATGAGGAGGACGGGGACGAGGAAGAGGGTGGTGGTGGTGGTGGAAGGAGGAGGGCGGGAGGGGGGACGAAAGCGAAGAGGATTGTGTTTTGTGATGCCGAGGAGGAACGGGATGTGGTTGTCGAGCAGGCCGAAGGACAACAACGGGCGCGGGATGAGGACGATGACGATGTCATGTGGGAGGATGAGGACGACAAAACAAAATCGGCGGAGGCCCTGAGGAAGGAGCAGAACCTTGAGAAGCTGCAGAAGAAGCTGCGCGCGGCGAAGAAACGGCTCAAGGCGCTGGCGGATGCCGAGTTTGAGCTCGAGGTGCAGAAGGCGAAGATGGCCAAGACGGCGACCTCGGGCGGGTTCACCAAGGGCGGGCAGCGGATCAAGGTTCGGGAGCGGAAGAGGTAGTATTGCATGGATTCTTCTTTCTTGACTTCTATTATGATATGAGAGACAACGACGGAAGAAAAATCGAAACCTCATCCGCTGTGCAATCCGGCGGCTTGATTAGACCATACCACCCCATCATGCCATGTCGCCCTTCATTACCCATTTGCTACCTTTGATATCCGAAAAACGCCGCAAAAATACAGATATGTATATATATGATCTCTTGAGTGTTTGTGTGAATGTGATCATGTGAGAGAATCCGTGTCCAATCATGACCCGTGATATCATCCATACCCCCTTCCCTTCCCTTCCCTTCCCTTCCCCGGCCCAATGTAAAAACACTAGGTTATCCATCCATCCATCCGTATGTATCAATATTTAGACTAACCAAATATACCAAATATCCATTTTTCTTTTCATCCCAGAAAAAAATCATTTCCCCATATGCCATATTAAATCTTATCAGAGCTCAGACACTTAACCAGCCCCGTCAGCGCCTTGAACGCCAGCGTAAAGCACCAGATAAGACACTTGAACGTGACGGTCAGCAGCGCAATGATCCCCCTCGCCAGGCCCGGCACCTTTTCCTTCTCTTTACTACTCCTCCGACTGCTCTTCTTGAGCTCGCTCGTCTGGCTCTCAATGTCCATCTCGAACTGCTCGAGCCGACTCTTGGGTGCTTGCCTCTTCATCTCGCGCTGCCTCTCCTTCTCCTCGCGCCGACTATCCCGCCGACTAGCCCGACTGAGCCGGCTGGACCGACTACTCCGGCGCGCATGACCCGGCGGACCGCTAAAGGTGCTGGTCCCGTCGCCGCCATCGCCGAACAGCACGGGCGGCGGCTCGAACACCTCGACCTGGGTGAAGTGGTCGTCGGCGTGCGCGACGAGCACGAGCGCCGCGACCACGACATCCACGAGGTACACAGCGTCGATCTTGGCGGCGATGGACGTGTCCACCTCGAGCCAGCCGGCGCCCGTGCCGTCGCGCGTCAGCCGGCCCAGGTGCGCCGGCGACTCGAGGTGCTCGAGCGTGTACTCGGTCCGGCAGTGGGCCGGGTTGCGCTCGACCGTCACGCAGAAGGGCACCGCCAGCGCCGGGTGCACGAGGAAGTGGCTGCCCGAGTCGGCGTCCCACACCAGGCGCGCGCACTCGTGCTCGGCCAGCGCGACCGTCGTGGCGTCGTTGGCCCGGTCGGCGATCAGCCGGGCCGCTGCTGTCGGCCAGAGCTGGGCGACTAGGCCGTCGTTGGGCGGTTCTCGGCGCGAGGCTTCTTCGAGCTGGGTTATCAGCACCTCCTGCCAGTGCTTGGCGTCGTGTTTGAGGTCGGACTTGGCCGACGTTGAGCCGCGCGGCGTGGGGGACGGCGTGCTGGTGCTGCGGCCGTCGAGCGAGGACGGCTTCGGCCCCTTGAATGGCTTGTTGGGGTCGTACCGTGAGAGTGACACGTAGGCTGATGCCGAGGTCGGGTCGATGCGGAGGTTGTAGAACGGCTGGGAGGAGTCGGACGAGAGCGTGTAGACGGGTGCGTCCGGCTGCGTGATCATCTTGAGACAGAAGACGCGGCCTTCGAGGGACGACGCTTTCCACCCGTTCGTGACTTTCCAGAGAGACCGGAGTTCCTCGGTGGTGCTGACGGGTGGAATCACTGGCGGCTCGTGATGGCGGTGGTTTGTGGTAGGCGCCGGGCGTTGGGCTGGGTGCATCGCCGAATTCTGACCCGGACTCACAGCCTGACCAGGCAGCTCGGGACTCCTGGGTGAGTACATTGGTCGGTTGATGGCCGACTGTGGGATCGTGGCATGTCCGGTCTGTGTCGGGTAGTAATCTTGGCGGTCTAAAGGAAGTTCCGGGTTGAACTGGGGAAACATCGACCGCAAAGCCGGTTCCGGTCCCGCCGGGGCCGATGCTGACGAGGCGCCATACTGGTGAGAGTTGCCTGCGGGTGTGTAGACAAGCGGTGGTTTGGCGATGGAGCTCACGCTGGGGCTGCGGACGAGCGTCTTTGCTTCTGAAAGGGCCGTATCACACCGGGGAGGGACATCGGCGACCGAGATGGCGTGGTACTGGCTCTGACTCCCCACTGCTGTGTCTATCGCTGGCGGTTGTGGTCTTTGTGGTTGGGGCTGCTGTGGTGTCTGCTGCCGCTGTTGTTGCTGTTGTGCTTGCTCTTGCTCCTGGTGGTACGGGTTGTTGTCCTCCAGCGCATGCTGCCAGGGGTTAGTTGCTGGCGCCTGCTTCTGTTTCCCTTCCCTAGATGACGGAGTCCTCCGCACCGACGACTGTCTTGTCGTCTTTGGAGGGGTCGGATCTGCTGAGTTGGATGGTCTACCTTGTGGTGTTTGGGCACGTGGTCTTGATGTTTGGGTCCTGGATGGCGGTCTTTGTGGGTTGCTGGTGTTGGGGAAGAGGGAGAACCCCCCAGCGGCAGGAGGTTGCGACATGTTGACTCCGATTCCGTTGCCCTTCTCTTTTCCTTTTCCTGCCACTAGTTTCCTTGACCAAGCAAGGCAATGGCTCTCCTATTCCTGTTCCTGATATCCCTTCCTTCCAGCTTCCAGCCAGCCCGACCCGGGGAGGCTTCTCAAACCGATGGATGGCAATGGGGAGAGAAAGGTAGTGGACCGGCTACCGGGACATCATGAACGATCACAGTGACACGGCGAGGGGTTGGCGGGTGGCTTTGGGTGACGGACACGGAGCCAGCAGCATTATTATACAGTGGGAAACAAAAATGCTGGGACCGACAGCGCGGGAGCCCGCAGACTCGGGCACCCGTTTGCTTTTGAACAAGCCGACCCTGGACCGGGACTACGTGAGAGGAAGCGTCCCCGAGCCGCGGACCAGCAGCAGCCCTCCCACCCCTCCCACCAGGCAGAGCGGCAGGAATGCATCGCTAGCCAAGGCCAAGCTCGAGCGCGGGTGTGAGCGCGACCTCGACGTGTGTGTGCAATTGGGACCCCTGCCGGGGCACGATCCATCTGGAAGCTGGCGTTTCCGCTGCAGTGCGATGCTGTATTTTTAAGCGCCAGGTCGGTGGATGGGGGTTGGGCCGAACAGATCTCGTCTGCCTCTGGCCGCGCACAGGACGAAATAGCCGCCCAAAATAGATCATCTGCAGACCCCTGCCGTCCACCAGCGAATCACGACGCGGGTCACATTCGACCGCCGTCTAGACGCCCGACACTGGCTCTCCATCCGGCTCCACGAGATTGCTTCTCTACTGGCCCTGAGCCTTCGCTTCTTCACTGTCAATCCACGTGTAGGTGCGCCTGCGTTGGTAGGGTGGTAGACAGCTCTGTAGCAAGCCGCATTGGGCCCTATTGCAGATGTCTCTGTCTCGGTGCGCTGCCATTCCGCTCTCAGTCGTCCGCCTCCCGGAAGCTCTGCTCGTCCTATCTGCATGTCAGTTTCCGGGCTTGCCCCCTTCGCGATAACTACGCGATCGGATCGTGACGAGAGAAAAGGAATCTTGGTGGCGCCTTCCTTTGCAGTACCCCTAGGGCACAAACGCGCGAGTGCTCTCTCTGGATTGGCTCGGGCGTTTGGCAGCGGCAACCGTAGCGAAGAGGTCAGCCAGCCCCTCCCCCTCCTTTGCCTTTTCTCCCATCCACTACCATTCGCATCTGGCATATCCACGAGAGCGGGCGCCACAAACCAGATTCTATGGTACGGGTGACGCTGGTCTGGTAAGCAGACAAAAGTCACCGTCATTCTCAAGTCATGGTTCTCCCGGTTTACCGCCGGGCGGTCGGTCCCGGCGCTCGTCATCGGCTCGACAGCGGCAACATGGCGCCTAAACCGGGCAAGCGTCACACAGCAGCTCCGACAGGACAACCTTTGGCTTGCCTAGGGATACTTTAACTCCGGTCCGCATGCTGTTGTCAAGCTGCAAGGCAGTCTTGACCGCTTCGGAAAGGGTTGCATGTCGGATTCGTGGATGCCCATCTCTGACGGCACCTAGATTCGCTTCGAGAACGGGAAGGGCAGCCTCCGAGGTGCCAGCTCCCGTCCTGCAGTTACCAAGTCCTCTACAGCCAGCCCGCTTGCCAGCGTCGGCCGAACTATTTGCTATCCACAAGTGACCCGTGTAGCTTCCAGATGTAAATTGACGTGCAGGGACCGGCGTTCGAGCTGTGCCGTCGCCGCACCACATGAAGAAAAACTTGGGATGTAAGCCAGCCGGTCAGCCTTGCAGTTTCTTTGCGGGGAACAATCTATTCGTTTCGCCTAGCCTCGCCTTGGCTGGCGGTCCTCCAGTTGCGGCCGACCACCCGCGGCACGACTGTGAAGAGTGGCCTGATTTTCGGCTTGGTGATGACGGGTCGTGTATTTGGGTCCCCCGTGGCGGCCACAGAAGCGCCTCGTCCCGGATTCGAGAAGGATATGCCCGGCAGTCGAAACAAAACACCAATCCCTTTCATTCGCCCTAACCGCTGCTTTGCGCGCATCGCATTTCTGTCCTGGCTTCCAAATCCCATTGGGTTGTTCATCGGGCATCCAGATGCCACCAAGAACGGCCGCCAGAATGGTCCGAAACGGGCCGTGGCTTCCTCCCAAAATATCCCGACAATGGCGTGCGCTAGGACGGTGCAAAAGTCGCTGGACGTTAGCGGTTTACTTTTCGTAATGGTCTTGCCCACCAATGATGGGTAAGCTTAAAATCTGCGGGGGACTGTGAGTGGAGATGATCTGCGCCCAGGATCAAGAAGATCACCAAGCAAAGGACGTTCTATTTTTCGACCTTTTTGCGGTTTCTTTTCCTTCCGAGCCGTGCTTGGTCGTGTTTGCAACAAAATCTTCCAAGCGACTGGCGGGTGACGGGATAAAGCTGTCCGAGTAAATCTGTATTTTTCAATGTTTGCTCGAAGCCGAATCTTATCCGTGGACCCTACCTATTCTTAGCAGGTTGGTGCGGCACAACCTCTTACGGAGTGAGAACTCTCTTCGAATTTCTCACCGTCGACATACTATGAAATGCGCATCCCGTGTAAGCTCATCAACCGTCACATGCTGTTCAGGCCGAATCTCGGCTTGCTTGTCTTTCTGGCGCATCTTTAAGTTAGCCAAGCGAGGCATACCATCCGTGAATTGATGACACTCGAGACACTCGAGATGCTGCTCGAGTCGGCTTGAAGCGAAAGAGACCTGATCAGGCAACGGCCGATCTGCTTTCTTATCGACCACCGGATATGCTCCGATATGCCAAGAATCTCCCGTCCCGTTGCTGTATATTTTTATCAAGACTTCACTGCCCTCTCAGGACTCGAAGTCGACTTGGTTCGAACTCGAGAGTGAAAAGAAGTGTAGTGTGCCACACGCGGAGGGTGCTAAAACTGGTTTGGGGGGAAAGCTTGTGAGAAACGAGTGCCATGAAGCAGTCGGTTTCTGACCACGGAGTATCCCTCATCTGACCTGACGCTAGGAGAAGGAGCCAACATGCAGCTCTACAAATCCACTAGCATGCGTCGCTTCGATGCCTTCCACCCCATTTTCTTCCTTGAGGGTGTCCTGCCATAAGATCGGGGTCGATGGCAATGCTTTCGCAATCGAGCATTCGATGACTCCTCCAAGCCACGCTTCCGACCCCAGCAGCAGGTGTCCTAGGCCTGTCTGGGTACGGCGTAGTCAGAAACCCTCCGATGAAGCCATCGAACCATGGCTTCGGGCCAACGCCACCACGCCTCAAGCCAGGCCGTGATAACTCGTGGAAGTCCGGATATTCCTGTACACAAAAGCTGACCACCTTCACCCCACAACGGCCCATGGACGGCGTACTCGCAGGGCACAAGCGAGAGTCAGCAGAAATTCCCGTCGGCCTCATCTATCGGCCGCCTTCATCCCATGTGGATGCTGTGAACGCCCACGCTGCAACATGACAAAGCTAGCAGAGACCCACTAGGCCAACTCAAGTACCCTACCACACCAAAAGCAATAGAGGAGATGCTGCGGCAGAGTGACTTGTGCTAAACTCGGAACGTATTGCACTGGCCCTGGATAACTCCTTCCGTCTGATAGGACCACCTGCAAACGTGCCACTTGGCGAAGTTGATTTTCTTGACAAATCTTATGCCCGGCCAAATCGATACTTGATGAATAGAACTTGGTCGTTTCGATAGTTCCGTCGAGAAAAGGAAGAGTCCCTCCTGCAACTGTGTCAAGAATGGATTGATATTCGACGCCGATGTCTGAGTGACGACCGTTCTTTTAAACAGAGAATGTCCAGCGGGCAGTTCCAGAGACATTCAGTCAGGTTCTGAGAGGGCTCCGATGAGTTGGGTGTATGCACTGGAAGTCCTCTCTTGATGGTAACTCAATAACAAGACATAAGGATGAGCGTATCTGAGTGGAAACGTCGCATTCCGAAGCCGTAGCTCCAACCATGGAAGGTGAGTTGGACTCGAAACGAAGAATCATCGGCAAGCTCGGGTGGGTCCAATTGACACCCTGTATATTACATAATCCAAAGTTCAAGACCGAAATTTGACCAGAGCGCAAGGTTCCATTGCATTCTTCCTCAAACCACACTTCACAATGGCACAACACAACCACCTCTCCGACCTCGAACGCCATGTGCAGCTGCTCGAAGAGAAAGTAAACAAACTCCGGTCATCATTAAACCACTGGCAGCAATGGTATTTCGAGTATGCTACTCTCAAGGAGGAGGTCGACCAGCTCGCCAAGGACCCGGCCACGGCTCGCAAGGGTCTCGCCCGCATTCGACGCGACTATGACGGCGAGCTCCTCAACAAAAAGGAACTCAATGAAATAATCGGCAAGAATGATATCAAGGAACCCCAACAGGTCCTCACTTTGGTCTCGCGTCGAATGGACTATGTCGAGCAGAACATAGAGTCACTGACCAAGCTGCTCCAAACCGAGGAAAATCGACTCTCCGCTGCTATCGTGATCGCCCGCCCCGATGGCGGGACCGACGAGGAAACCGGGCTCCCGATTACCGACATCATTGAAGAGCTGGATGAGGATGGCAATGTTGTCCAGTTCCGGTTACAGACTGGGGCTGATGCGGGTTCAAAGGTTGAGGCAGCGCTTGAAAAGGCGGGAGTACGCGACATCGCAGAGACAGAGGCCGATTTGATCAAGACCGCTGTGTCACCTCAGGCGGAGGCTAAAGGCGACGATGCCACCAACAACGAGCCCGGGACCTCAAAAGATGCCGCACCCGAGAAGCCTGAGCTTGACGAAGCGTCAGGTCCCCAGACTATTAAGAAGAGCGTATCATTTGCCGAAGACACAAAGCCGGGCAACCAAGATGATGTAGCGCCAATCTCCAGAAATGCCCGGAAAGTGGAGGAATTGATGAAGATCGCCCGGGAGCAAGAAGCTATGGATATGTCCAAGGCAGTCATTCCAACCGACGAATCCGCCGAGGACAGCGCGCTGCGGCGCCAGATGTTGGACTATACTATGTCGGATATTGGTCCCGTGGTGGCCGAGCTGCAGTTGGAGGAGGGTACTTCAGGTGAAGAAAATTGGGACTCCGTCGAGGAGGAAACCGATGATGAGGACGAGCTTGGCCGTTCAAAACACAGCGTCATCACCGATGATTACATCCGGCGCATGCAAGAGCTGGAGAAACGTCTTCAGGGTCAGACTGCCTTCACGGTCCAGCCCTTGAAGCCGCCACCGGTCGAAGATGGAGTCGGGAAGATTAGGATCATGTCCGAGCCGAAGCCGGAGCCGGAGCTGGCACTGACAACAAGCGCTCCAGCGAAACCAAAGGTCCCCAAGGAAGCCAAGAGCGTGAGGTTTGCCCCGAGCCTGGATATCGCTGAAGAGAAGCAAGCCACAGCACCCAAACCACCGAAGCCGGTGATCAATCCTATCGGGGATGTTGTCGAGAAGTCTCTCGAGTCTGTCCCCATGGAAGCAGATGATGAAGACGATGAGCCGCCGAAGCGTGTCTCCAGGTTCAAGAAAGAGCGCGCGGCTCCTCCTTCGTCAGGATCTTCCATAAATGGATTCCCTCCCGGACCAATGCAAATTCGTCCCGGATTCTTTAATGAGGCTCCCGGTGCCGTCGAGCCGGTGGAACCGACTCCGCCCGAAGGCCAGCCGCTCTCCAGTGTTGTCGTGGAGCGGAATGCCAACCTCGAAGCAACCGGGCCCGATGACATGGACGACGCGCTGCTTTACCAGGCTGCCGCGGCCGAGTACCACCGGCTTCGAAACAATATGATCCAACGACAGGGCGGTTTCGTCAAGGAGGAGGAACAGCCCGTTACTTCTGTTGAGGAAGAGGAGGCTCCACGGGTGAGCAGATTCAAGGCTGCTCGGCTGAAGAAGTAGCCTCGTATAATTTACGAAGGTAGTCCAAGTCAATGAACTGGACCAACAACCTGGAGCGAGCCTGTTTCCTGGTCTCCGTGAATGTCATTCTTTGTTTTTCCCCGCAGACCCCCGTATTCTCGATCCTCGTCGTCCTCGATACCCTGAAGAAGTGACGACTTTGTGGTTGGTCAACACTCGGAACGCCAATTGTCTGACAATTGATGGATTGCAGCATCTCATCTGCATTTCATTACTGGGCAGTTCCAAGATTAAACCTGATGGGCTCTCTGACACCATGACCCTTGGCAAAAGACTCCGTGGTCTCGGTGATTCGTTTCACCCCTCACATTTCCACTCGAGATATTCGTGAGCTAGAATCAATTTCATTTTTTAACCTAGTATATCTGTCCTAATTGATCTTTGCCTTGCTGAAATCCATCTCGGGATGTTGCTCCTGGAACTTTTTGAGGATATCCATCTTCTTTTGCTCATCGCTCGATGGGAGACCCATCTCCTTTTGCCGCTGGTCGTACATCATCTTCTCCACCATACCGCGGGTCTCGCCGTCCAGGTCCGAGAGCTTGCTGTTCTCGGGTACGATCTTGGTGACGTCGATCTTGGGGGCCGTCGTGACCACGTGCGGCCACCACTCCATCTTGTTGACCTTGTCCAGGTGTATCTCGACCGTCTTGAGCCCGCCGGGGGCCGTGGTTAGGGTCCAAGTGCTGTCGTCGACGTGTACCGCGTGGGGGAGGTCGCCCTGCGGCAGATTTGTTAGTAGATGTTTAGAGAGAAGTGAAAAAAATGTACCTTGATGATGGGTTCCTGCCCCTTGATGCCGGCCGCGATGGACGTCTTCTTGATGTCGACGACGAGGTCGCGGCCCTTGAGGTTGCCCGGGACCGTCAGGCTCACGTCGACGTCGCCGATGGTCTGGGTCCATTTGTAGGGGAGCGCGTCCTGCTCGGCCTGCTCCTTTGCGCGCGCGGCCGCCTCCTCGGCGGGGGTCGGTTCTTTAGAGGATTAGCCTGGGGACGGTTAGCATAGCAGAAGTTTAGCGTGCATACCGTTATCTGCCATGTTTCGTGAGGTTTGTGTGCCTTTCTGGTGTCTGGTGTAGGTATGTTATTCCACCACAAATTTTGGGAATAGTTATGAGTCTCGAGAAAAGAAAAGGGCTGGAAGCTGGTGGAACGCGACGGCACCGCAAAGCGCTGAGCTCATGGCGGGGCAAATCCCGAGCTTCTCCCCTCCGGCAGGCCACCCCGCATGGCCTGTACCCTTGCTGGCTGACCCACCACACCCCTGCACCTTAGCGTAGAGTAGAAACCTCCGACCGCCGACCGCCAGTTTAAGGTTTCCTTCTCTTTGATCTAGATTCTAGATTCTAGGCACACCTTCTTTCAACACCGAACTCGATCGATTTCAAATCGCAGCACCCGTCGCTACTGCCCATAAATGAACAGCCACCTCATCTCCTAAGAACATCTGTCCTCGATCTGCACCCTCGTCGGCGTCCCACGGGGCCAAACCAGCCCGACTTCTCCCAAGATGTCACGAAAAGCCGCCATGGGCGGTGCACGCCAGCCCGTCGGCGGCGCCACGACGACGACCACCACCACATCCACAATCAGCACCGAAGATATGTGCCCCGTCTGCAAGACAATCCGCTACCTCAACAAGGACATGGAATTCCTCATCAACCCGGAATGCTACCACTCCATGTGCTCCAACTGCGTGAACCGCCTCTTCAACGACGGACCGAACCAATGTCCCTACGCCGGCTGCAACAAGACGCTCCGCCGCAAGGGCTTCCGGTCCGCCTTCTTCGGGGACCTAGGCGTCGAGCGCGAGGTCGACATCCGCCGGCGCGTCGCGGCCGTGTTCAACCAGGGCGAGGACGACTTTGAGACGACCACAGATTACAATAACTACCTGCAGATGGTGGAGGATCTTACTTTTGACCTGGTCTTTGGGACGGACAGGAAGAGACAGGAGGCCGAGGCGACGCTCCAGCGCTGGGAGGCCGAGCATACCGCGCAGATTGAGCAGAATCGCCGCCAGGGGAGGGAAGCGGACGAGATGGCGCGCCGGAGGCTGCGCGCCGAGAAGGACGCGGCGCGGCTGCGGCGGATCGAAGCTGTGAGGGAGGCAGAGGAAGAGAAGCGCGAGAGGGCGCTCACGCGCGAAGCAGAGCTCGATAGTATCGCGCAGGCGCCCGAGGGACAGGGGAGCAGCCGAGTCCAGCTCAAGCGGCGCGGGCTGGCCGCCGCTGCGGGCGTCAACTCTGCCGCGCCCGTTGCGACTGCTGCCGCCACCGACGTCGGGAAGCTGTCGATCCGCGGCCTCAAGGAGAAGAAGAAGGCCGTCGTGCACGAGGGTCCGTACGATCCCTTTGGCGGGCTCGACTTCACGCCGAGCCGGTACCGGCTCGGACCGGACCTCAAGCACCAGCGCATCGAGGACCTCCGGGCCACGATGCGGTATAACCCCGGCGGCTTCCGGTTCGAGGACTGGACGGCGCAGCTCATGTTTGAGGCGTTTGCGGGCCTGGGCGTGTTTGTCGAGGATGAGAAGGAGGTGGGCATTGGATTGGAGGCCGGGAGAGTTGCTTCTATTGGGGCGGGGATTGCGGCCGTGGGGGATCGGATGGAGTTGGACTGACCTTTTTTTTTTTTTTTCGAGATCTTGTGGTGTTTTGTTTTGTCTTTTGTGCATTGCATTGGCGTTTATGGTTTATGGAGGGAATATGGATCAAGGATCAAGGGGTAAGGCTGGGTTGGGTTTAGGTCTAGATAGTAGAGGGGTGTCAGATCCGAAGATATATCACACAGAAAGAGAGAGAGAGAGAGAGAGAGAGAGAGAGAGAGAGAGAGAGAGAGAGAGAGAGAGAGAGAGAGACAGAGAGAGAGAGAGAGAGAGAGACAGAGAGAGGAATGTCAAGCCAAAGGAAAGAAAAGGGCTGTCATGTAGTCTATAGTCTAATGATAACAGACAATAAATCCAGGGCTATTCAAGTTAGGCCTACTGGATACCCATGGTGACAGAGACGTTTTATTATCTAGGCCCTTCCCTGCTGGAAAAGATATATGTGCATCTCTCAAGCGTACCTTGCATGAATGGGACGGTAATAACCTGACAAAAATAATGTTGACCTGTTCAACACCACTCACTCGTACTATATATACTCTCTCATGTGAGAGATTGATAATACTTTGCATGTCCCAGTTATTACAGCAGAGAGCCGAACAACTCAAAACATATCAATTATCAACCACCTAACTTCTTATATACCCCCCATCCCCACCCCCAGCAGCCAGTCAGCCATTCTTCACGAGCCAATCTATCGCCTGTCCCCCCTCATTGTTCTTTCCGTGTCACCGTCTTCACTAGCCCACGAGTAAACCACGTAACCACCCCTTGGAGACGACAAAGAGGACGAAATAGGAATCAAACCCCAATAAATCTATTCTCTTTTCGCAGGTTCAAAAAAGCGTTCCGAGTCCATGGACCCACCACCCCAAAACTAAGGCAAAAAACGACAAAAAGGATCGCGACGAAAGATGAGAAACCCAGTTCCCCCCATACGGAAAACGCCATCGCTGGATGAAATGCCACATTCCCTTCTCCACCCGCACCATACCAACCCACCAACCAACCGGCCATAGCACAACAAGAAATAATCAACTAAGGATAACGAATGTAATGCAAAACGGCTAGGACGTAACGTAGATGGGATATAGTCAAACTTTTGCACATGACGGAATAGAACCACCCCCCTCCACTGTCCCTCCAATCATTGCTGCCAGGGCGTTTGCGCGGCCGGTCTCGGAAATACAGGAATCGTTTCGAGCTGGTCTAGTCCTCCACCGATCGGTTGCTGGTTATGTTGCCAGCCGAGACCCGTCTGGTGGTTGACAAACGCACCCTGTCGAAATGGATTCGTGCCTGTCGGCTGCGTGATCAAGCCTTGAGCCTGCTGCGGTGCCGGCTGGGGTGGCGGTACCGGGGCGAAATTCTTGGCGAATGGATTCGTGCCGGTAGGGGCAGGTTGGAGGGGAGCGGATATAGGAGCAGTCTGTGGCTGCTGCATTGGCTGCTGAGCTGGAGATGCCGGCTGGAAAGGCGAGTTGGAGGCCGGTGCTGCAAAGGGCTGCGTAGCTTGGGGAGAGGAGCGCGCAAAAGGGTTAGTTGATACAGTGTTGGAGCGTTGCGGAGTAGAAGACCCTGAACTCGGGCTTGTGGCTGTGAAGGGGGAACCTGTCTGCTGTTGGAGCATCGACTGCCGGAAGGGGTTCGTGGTTTGTTGAGGTTGTAGGCCGCCTTGGAAACCAGGAGAACCGGTCTGAAAGGTGGCCACCGAGTCCTGTGGTATCGGCGACAAAGAACTGGACTGGAATGTAGGTTGCGGAGAGAAGCCACCGAAACCGGCTCCTGTAAAAGCCGGCTGCATTTGGGGTACCGGCTGCTGCGGAGCCGCAAATCCACCCATGGCCTGCTGTGCCGGTGAAAAGGGGGTTGGTTGGAATCCGGTCTGCTGTGGCATGAAACCCGCTGCCGGCATCCCCGTGGGTTGCGCTTGGAAAGGAGCGGGTCCCCACGGGGAGACACCCATCTGCATTTGCGGCTGTGCCTGGGGCTGAGGTTGTGCCTGTACCGCCATAGGCGTCTGATTCTGTTCAATAGACTCGAAAAAGTCGATCAGGTCGGCATCTGGGCCCTTGCTAGGAGCGGGCGCTGGTTTGGATGACTGGGAGCCGTTGGTGCTCGAGAAGGCCTTGGCCGTATCGGTCTTGGACGCCAGTTCCAACCTTGATGACTTGGATGCTCCGGCCGACCCTCCCTTTGACTTCTTGGCCTCCAGCTCGGCTAGGTACTGTCTTCGATGGATCTCAAAGTCGGGATCCTTGAGGTACTCCTCGAGTTGACGGCCAAGGTTGACGGGAGCGTGTTTCAGCTTGGGCACTTCTACCCTCGTGTGGTGCTCATATTGCCTGGCAATGCTCAGATACTGGACGACGAAATCTGTTTGCCGGGTAAATGTCCGATAAATGTCCATAGCCCTCTCGGCGTCCGTCTTGGACATCTCGAAGAAGTGGCCTGCAACTGTCAGCAAGTACACAATAACACCACAGAGAATCCATACCCAGTATGTTGATCATGGCCTGGTTGAGCGCCTGGAACAGCGCGAGCAGATCGAGGACGAGAAGCCGGAAGACCGTCACCGTGATCTCGTTCTCTGGCTCGTTTTCCACAACCTATCCCGCGTCAGCTTCGACCACCATAGGCATAACCGGTCGTACATCGCATTTCAGCAAGGCTGTAAGCTGGTGTTGCACCACCTCGGTCTCGCGGAGTAGTCCCTTCTCAACCGACAACTTTTCCAGCCGCGATTCCTTGGCCCGCACCCAGTCAACTTTTGTCTCCTTGTATGCTCTAGCCCTCTCGGAGAGGTAGTTGGAATAATGTCGTATGTTGCGACCCTGGGTTTGAGCTGCCAGCCTACGTCAGCTTTCGGTTTTAGGAGCAGACAGGGTGCTCACCATCCGAGAAGACGCTCACAGCAAGCAGATTCCGGTGCTTGGCCAGATAGGCCAGTGTGACGTCGGGCGAACCCTCGCGGATCATGAGGTGGACCGTGATCAGACTCTTGAAGACGACGGTCCATGTTGAATCGTGGAGGCGGTACTGCAAGGCCCGGAAGACCTCCCCCACCCCGGCTTCGCCCGAATGCGTCGCGACGAGGATGTGCTCGATGTATTTCGTCTTGGGCGGCGCGGCCTGGAAACAAGATAATCAGTCGTGACACAGAAGCGAGGGACGCAAAACAGACCTTGATCTTGGTGGCGCCCTTGACGGACTTCTCAAAGGAGCTCGCCATGGCTGCTGGGCCGGCGAGCCGACACGGGATCAATTACGGCGCGCGGGCGGGATGCCGAGTGCAGAACAGGTCTGCAATTCGGACAGCCGAGGGCCGTGGATTGTTCAATGAAGGGCGATGGGGGAAATGCGGAGGGGTCTCGAGGGGTTTGACCTGGCGGGTGTTGGGCAGCGAGAGCGCTTGTCTAACCGGGCTGGCGGGTTGATAACCTGTGCGTCGTGGGACATGGAAGCGACGGGATCGGCCTTTGCATCTCCAGCGAGTCAAGACAAGCGATCAGCCGCACCCCTGCCCGTCCGAACCACGTCAAAGAACAGCGGACACGGGTCAGCCAAGATTATGGGAAAACACCTGAAAACACCATTTCCCGGCCTTTTCAACCGGCTTTACCAGGAATCACTGTCTAGGTAGGGTTATGCGTTCTTTGCACGAGACTGGTCCAACGTTTCTGCGTACCATTACATCATGTCTCGCTTAAAGTGCTGACAAAGGTGGTTGCCCATTCATGTGAACATTGAGCTACGGAATACGCCGGTATTTATGCTAGGTCCCTACAGACGCATCCCAAAAATACAGCATGTGATACACTGGATAGTCTACATATCTCTCTGTATGTGCGCTAGAATACTCGGTGTGCATGTGAACTTGCCCAAACGCCCCTCGGAAATAAATGCCCCCAGAAATAGATGACAGCTGTGACGAGCCTGCACTTGCAGACCGTCGGGAACAAAAGAATGAGAAATCCAAACAGAAGCCCTTCATTCAATGGGATCAGAGATGCCGTGCTCGCGTCCGATGAGTAACAAGGTCGGTGTGCCGAACGCTTATTTCATAATTCCAACCTTGCTTTCCAGTCGAACCACTTAAGCCCCGAAGGGAGAGTTCGAAAGGTCCGCAAGGGGAAGCTTCATCATATAAACACGCTGGCTTTCATCATCTGCGAGCTGTTAGTTTTGGGGTGTCAACAGTCGTGGTGGTGGTACTCACATTGTTTTGAATGGAAGGGATGAAGAAGAAGAGAAAACAGGCAAGTGGCCGCTGCGAGGAAACTTTTTAAGGCTGGCCAGTGGGCCCCACTTTAAAATTCGGTAACGAATGGACCAATCAGGGCACGGGTTTCAGATAATTCCCGATAGTGCAGCAGCCCTCTAGCGTTCCTCAGTGAGAAAAGGAACGGAATACAGTGACATGAGCTCGACGACGCTCGTCTCATATCACAGTAGAACGCATGGCACAGTCGCGCGTCTCGTTGAGACGCCTCTGTAATTACACATCTGGCACCATCCGGAATGCATCCCCGAGACTGGCAGTAACCGGGCTGGGCTGTAGAACCCGTTTCTCTCACAGCAGCAGTCAGTCTGGGCCACAGTCAACAACAGCTCCCAGCTCCCAGCTCCCATCAGGGACACGCCAAAAATGGGCCGATTACAGTAATTTGACTCCATATGATCCGATAGCGTCAGCTAACTGAATAGATCGTTTCCCGGAGGCATCCAATCCATGTGATTTTGTCGAGGGCAACAAGGTCACCGTCCACGGCTTTCTCTCACGACGAAGAGTCCAACACTCCAAATTGGTCTTTGCCGACATCCAACTCAGCAACGGGCCAACGATACAAGTGACCTCTAGCGTCGAGTCCGCCGGTGCCCCTGAGCAGCAGAGACACGATGCTCTCCGGGCAATCCCGCTACACAGCCCGGTATCGGTGACAGGAATTATCTCGAAACTCTACCACCAACCCAGGGAAAATGCTCTCCCCCAAGTCACAACTGACCCGGGGCTCTCACCGTCCGGGATATCCCGAATCGACATGCAGCTCGCGAGCATCCAACCGCTGAACGCATTCCCGGGGAACATCATCGTGTCCAAGGGTGTCCAGTTCCCGCCGTCGGCCCGCCACCTACAGATTCGGTTCTCCGACGAGCTGCGGTCTCGTCTCTCGGTTCGTCCGCAGATGGCCCTCGAGCTGAGAAAGACACTCGATAAACTTGGTTTCACCGAGGTCGAGACGCCCATCCTCTTCAAATCGACCCCTGAAGGCGCCCGGGAGTTTCTCGTGCCTACGAGACGGAAGGGCCTGGCATATGCGTTGCCCCAGAGCCCACAGCAGTACAAGCAGATGCTCATGTCTGCTGGGATACATCGATACTTTCAGTTTGCCCGCTGTTTTCGGGATGAGGATTTGCGGGCTGACAGACAGCCCGAGTTCACTCAGGTGGGATTCTTCGTCGATGTAGGGATGTCCGCTGACCTGGCCAGCTCGATCTCGAAATGTCATTTGCGACCGGCAAGGACGTCATGCGGGCGGTTGAGTCTCTCGTGACAGACTTGTTTGCGGCACTGAGGACGAAATATTCCCTGGTGCGAAGAGGGGATGCCGTCTACCCAGTCCCCAAACACAGCGTGGTATGTTTCCCACCTCGCCTCTCGAATATCATTAACAATCCGTAGAGCGAAGCAGACGAACAGATTCCCCAGTGGCCAGCCCTGACACCACCATTCCCACGCCTCTCCTACCACGAAGCCATGACACGTTTCGGATCCGACAAACCCGACCTGCGAATCCCCTTCGAGGTACAATCCCCAACCCCTTTTCCTTTACGCCGTTCAACACTAACAACCATCCCAGATCCAACGCGTCGACCACCTCCTCCCACCATCCTTCATCTCAATGATAACCGACCTCCCATCCCCCATAGTCGAAGCCATCCACTTCCGCCCCTCTCCCTCTCCTTCCTCCCAACCATCCACCACGATCCCCTCCTTCATAACAACCTTCATGGACTCCCTCCCCGCGTCCCTCCTCCACTCCCCGCACGGCCAACCAACCCCCCTAATCTTCGACACCTCCAAGCCCCTCTCCGGCCTCTCCTCCCTCGGCTTCGAAGGCTCCACCTCCCTCACGACCTCTCTCTTCCCAGACCTCCAACAAAACGACATCCTCCTCTTCCAAGCCCGCCCTTATTCCTCCCAGCACCAAGGCGGCTCAACCCCCCTCGGCACCCTCCGCACTCTCCTCTACCACCACGCCATCTCCCACCACCTCCTGCCCCGGAGCTACGAATTCAAATTCACCTGGATAACCGACTTCCCCATGTTCACCCCGTCATCCACCTCACCCGATGCCGATCCAGGCCAAGGAGGCAGCGCAGGCTTCTCAGCGACCCACCACCCCTTCACCGCGCCCCTCACCGAAGACGACATCAACCTGCTCGAGACGGACCCGCTGGCCGCGAGGGCGGACCACTACGACCTGGTCGTCAACGGCGTCGAGCTCGGCGGCGGCAGCAGGCGGATCCACGTCGCCGAGATGCAGGAATACGTCATGCGGGAGATTCTCAAGATGACGGACGCCGGCGTGGCGCAGTTCTCGCATCTGCTCGAGGCGCTGCGCGCCGGGTGTCCGCCGCACGCGGGCTTTGCGCTGGGTTTCGATCGGCTCGTGGCCGTCTTGACGCATACGGATTCTGTTCGGGATGTTATTGCGTTTCCCAAGTCGATGAAGGGCGAGGATTTGTGTGTCAAGAGCCCGGGTAGGATCACCAAGGGGCAGCTGGCCACGTATCAGCTGTCTTTTGCGGAGAAGAGGTAATTACTATTATCTGTATTAAAGGGATATCTAGCTATGGATACCCATGTACTTTTACTATGTGTACACTATCGCCACTAGAAAACACAACGCTTTATCTTTTTCGCATGATACAACGCGTGACGTGCAATCTCCGAGAGTCCCTTCCTTCCCGAACCGCTATGCAGGAATGGCAATCCTGGTGGCCACGATATCGAGATACTCGCGTGACCAGGCCGCGGCCTCGGCACGCCAGAAGCTCGCCTTGGCCTCGGCGGCGGCGAGCTTGGCCTGCCAGTCGTGCTGCTCAAAGGCCGACTGAAGGTCGGGCACAGGCGGTACTCCGAGTTCGTCTATGTCGTAGATGGTGGGTGGGTAGGTGGGGTATCGGTCGGCTTCGTCACCGTCTTGGATACCAGATTGCTGCCGCTCCGGGTCCGTGTATTGTCTTTTACGGTGATAGTGACCGTCGTCCTTCTCGCGGTTCCGTTCAAGCTTACTGTTGTACTTATTGTCAAGTTTTCGTTTCTTGTAACAGAGCTTTCGGTAAGCGCGGTCACCTTCGGTGAGACTGTCTCCCCGGCAAGGATCCCAACGGTTGGCATCCGTATGACGACTTTCACGGTGACCGCTGTCGAGGTGGGCGGTATGACCATGGCCACCATACGGGCCAGTGCTGCCTTCATGACCGTCATTGCCGTGGTCATTGTGAGCCTGTCCCTCGCTGTGTCCCACCTGAGTCTGGCCTGGTTGACCATATCCCGCAGCAGCGTGATAGTTCTTGCCCTCAACGGCTCCGTCGTGGCCCACAGCATCATTGCCGTGATCACCATGAACACCACGATTAGAACCACCTTGAGCAGCCCCACCACTACTCGGAATAGCACCAGCAGGCAGTACACCAGGCACGGGATCATTAAGGCTGCCGCCAGGGGACACACCCCCAGCAACACCGTCGTGGTCCCCAGCAGTGTAACCAGCGTCGTCCCATTGACCGCCGCTCTGAACCCCCTGCCCGCCGCCGCTGCTGGGAAGCACACCCTGATCCCCAGCAGTCCCAACGCCGGGTACACCATTGCCGTGATGACCAGGATTCCCGCCGCCGTAACCGTCCCCGCGCTGGCCAGAAGGATCCCCATGCCCAACAGAATGCTGAGCGGCAACATCCGATCCCACAGCCCCGCTACGATCAATAGGGAGAACAGGGCTAGGAGCATCACCACTACCGCTGTCGCGACGGCGCTCGCTATTGCGATTGTTGCGCCAAGGCGCATTAGGGCCGTATCGTTCCCTGTATTTCTGAGCAGTTTTCCTAGCGCCCTCAACAGCCCGATCACGGCCGGGGCGCCAGTCGCGGAAGGGGGGACTGTTGGGGTCTGAGTCGCCGAACCAGTCCCATGGGAAGCGGAAGGCTGACGTGGTTGACGACTCGTCCTTGGCTCCGTTGCCGTTGTCTTGGGAGTTAGGACCGGAGTTGGTGGTAGACTCGACGGGCTGGACGCTGACAGGGGTGTCATTTTCGAGTTCTGAGGACGGGCGACTGGACTTTTGGCTGCTTGCGTGTCAGTTCAGGTAGGGGTGAGCAGGGGGAGGGCACAAGGAAACACACCCGAGAACATTTCCCAACACCAGAGCCGCAAGTGTGGCATGGACGAGGATGGTCGAGATTCTAGCAAGATGCATTTTGGTATGAGATCTCTTTGGTATCTTGCGGTCTGAAGCTCTTCTGTGTGCGTGATGTGAAGAGTGTGTGCGTGATGTGAAGAGGAGGGAAGTTTTCCAGGGCCTGGGACTAGTGTTTATATGTTTTGCGAGGTGCTCCTCATGCTCCGGGCATGTCTGGGCCAATGCCCCTGAATGCTATTCTCTGAAAGAAAACACCGTCAAGTGTCGAAAGCGGGCATCAAGGCCATGATGTCCCGGAAGTTGCAGGCTGTTGGGGAGAACGGCCAGGCACCTTGAGATGTAGACTACATGTGGGAACAATGCTTCCTGCGGGCCATATGCGCGGATTTCAAGGGTTAACCAAGTGCAAACGGTTGTGTTGCTGATGGTGGAAGGTGGAGGAAGACGATGGAGACATAGCCGGGTTTATTCTTGTGACCATGGACCGTTCCTTCCGTAGTCCGACCACCTACTCCTGCCACGCCAGTGCAGCGCTTGCCCTCACATTCGCGCAATTCAGGCAGCAGCTCACAGCATAACCCATTTCAAGGACAGAGCGGACTGTCCCGTGGCATCGTGTGATGTTGCCGTGCTGCATCCAGTCTCGCCCAAACGTCATCCACTACTTAACCCCCTTCTCTCGCCGCATCTCACTAGCAGACTAAGGCAAGCAAGCACCCACAGATAGACCACTTCGTCACCTGCATTCTTTGGCCCGCAGCCTGCCCCAACAGTCAACTAGCCTCATCTATTCTTTCGGTGCCGTCTGAAACAAAAGCGTAACCAGTCCAAGGGTGAGCAGCCCATAGCCACTGTCCCCAGACCAACCATTCTGCCATTTTTCTCACTATTCCAAATGACCCGCTTCATATTCCCTCAGCTCCCGGCTCCAGGAGAGCAAGGGGAGAAAGATGCACCTCCCCCTGTGTCTCGTCCTGTGGGCGCTGCTGATATTCCCTCCCAGCGTCTTCACCGCGCCCCTAGGGCCCCACGTCCTCCCGCCTCAGCACGCCACCGGTAGCCTTGCCCGTTTCAGTCAGTGGCAGAATCAGATTCAGAGGAGAGACCAGTCTGCCCTGCTCCAGAGACGAGACAACTTCTTCACCCGGCTCGGCACTGCGTTTCACTGGCTGGGCAACAGCATCGACCGGTGGGCTGAAAGACGCCGGGAGCGTCGAAACCATAAGGGCGCGAGGGGGGATCCGTTATTCAACATAGAAGTTTCCCCAACTATCAACGGACCCGAGTGTATCGGCATTGGGATCTCGAACTGCAATCCGGTAACAGTTTACAAATCACTGCGGAAGAAGGGGAAGAAGAAAATGGACGGCGAAAGGACGGAGACTGGGGATGGCAACTATCGTCTTGATGGTGAACACGGGCTCGAAGTCAATCGGGGAAAGCAAATGGATCTTGTAGAGCGTCCATGGGTGGTGGTTAAGCATATCTCAGAGGCGAACCGAGCCTCTGAACGCTTTTGGGACGGAGTCGGCCGCGAAAACTACGACAATCACACCCCCTACGCTAGCGAACAGGCAGGGAACTCAAGGGGTCCGCGGAGAGACCGGCATAGCGGCCGTGATCGGTCCAGATCTCCCCTCAGGGATAGACCGACAGCAAGCCCAGGTTACCGCAGGAATCGGCATGAGGATGAACAATATCGTAACAACGGCAAAGGAAAGCACTCTGGAAACATAGACGGCTTCGCCAGCCACAGCTCCGGCAGATCCCGGTTTGGAAATGGCAATACCTTCAGGAACAAACAGGATTCTATTGTTGGGGGTGCTTCCACCACCATTGAGCAAGGTCTCCGTTTTGACACCAGAATGGGAAGAGAATCACACCGGGATATTTACGTGGAGGATCACCATCGTGGCTGGTGGGACAATCCTGGTGACCGCAGATCCGGCGATGGTAGCCGCAATGTCAACGTGACCGGCAACCACAACTTCCAGGACATGGACTACGACTGGGGCAACAACGTGGATAGCCACAACGCCGACACGTTTGGACCGCCGCTGCCCACTCACCCACCCAGCAATATCAACAACGGCATGCAAGGAAAACAACCCGTATCCAGGCCGTTCGGCGGCGGATACCCGGGCGGCGATGGAGATTTGGATAGCGACGACGGAAGGGAATGGGGGGCTGATGTTGGCTCTGGAGGGAGATTGGGGCGGGGACGTCCGAGCAGCAGCATCAACGACGGAACCATATGGAATGGCGACCAGTACGGCCATGTCAAGCCTAATTACAACAACGCACCTGTCGGCCGCAACAACGGATGGATATCAGAACCGGGTTCGGAAGTTGTAAACAACGTGAATGAAGGCACGCAGATCTGGACGTCTGGCCCTATATCCGTCAATGGACATCTGTTGTACGACTGTGGTGAGACGTGTGGATGGGGGGGCCGGCGGTCGTGGTTTGGGAGAAAATATCCTCATCGATTTCCCGGCGACACTGGGCCGCCGCCGCTGGCTGTCGGACCGCAAGTGTGTGCATGGGGACTGGGGCCCGGGAATACATATCCTCCTCTGTTTCACGGTGATGTTGGACCGCCGGCAGCTGGACTGAAATCTCCGGTACCACTACAAACTCGGGGAGCACCGGAACCACCGCGACCACCGCAACCTCCAGCACTACCGGGATCACAACCACAACCGCCGGAACCACCGCGACCTCCGCAGCCTCCGCAACCTCCAGCACCACCGGGATCACAACAACAGCTACCGGGACCACAACAACAGCCACCGAGACCACAACAACAGCCACCGGGACCACAACCACAGCAACCTCCGCAACCTTTAGTACCGCCGCCGGGTGGTCCATGGCGACCACTAGATCTACTAATACTGCAACGACAGCCTCCACAACCGCCTTTGCAGCCTCCTCAACCTCCTCAACCTCCTCAACCTCCGCAACCTCCGCAGCCTCCGCAGCCTCCGCAACCACCACAACCACCACAACCACAACCAGGACAACCACCGCAGCCGATTCATGCTCCGGAGCCACCGCAACCACCGCAGCCACCGAACCCGCCAGTACCACCGCAACCACCGCAACCACCGATACTACCGGGACTACTAGAACAAGAATTAGCCCTAGCACGGTGGCCTGCCGGGCTTCCGCCACTACCGGATGCTCCGCCACCACCGGATGCTCCACCACCGGATGCTCCACCACCGGATGCTCCACCACCATACCTATAGAGTATGGTGAGCCCCTGTTCCTGACTGGGTGCCCAGATCGATAGATAATGTTGTTTTTGTGCTTCCTGAGCGGGTTGGAACATGATTATGTCGGTTGGTATCGAGGTTGAGAGATTCGCAGCGTTGATAGCGGGATAGCGGGTTGTATATGATGTACAGTATTGATACTATAGCGGACTACGGAGTAGTCTCAGCGGACATGTTCCTATGCTGTACAATACCACACTAAATATATGCATTTGTAGAGTTGTGAGGACACACCAGACGGACAGGACGGTATGACATACCACAACAAGATTTATCATATACGTCTATGCAAGACAAGTCTGCCATGCTATATTCCCCGGGTCTGTCCTAGCCAGCCCGATAAACATCCAACCGATTCTTCCCGCCACAATACTCCCCGCCATCGCCGGCGCAAACCATATCACACTCGGCCTGCGTTGCTATCGCTGACCCCTTTTCCAGAGAATCGCCACACCAGCACTCCCTCCCATACTCCAGCCCCATCATCTTCGTCCCCTCGGCGCCGCAGAACGACGCGCACAGCTGTGCAGTCATATCATCCCGCGCCAGGGACGCACTCTTCAGCGCCCTCCCACCGCTGACTTCTGTATAACACCCCGTCCAGACCCAGCTCGTTCCGGCCCCGCTGCTCACACGAGGGACATGGCTCGGCGTCGGCGGCGGCGTGTTATACACCGAGTTCCTATAGACACTCAACCTATCCCCCGATCCGCAGATCTGCACCTTGTTTCCTGAGCAGGGCGTGTTGCAATCCGCACTGTCGGCAACAAAGCCGGACGGCAGACTGTAGCCACAATAACACTCGCGCGCGTACTCGGTCCCGAAGAAGTTGAACCCCGAACAAAACGCCGCGCAGGCCTCGAGCGTCATGCCGTCGGACGAGTTCGTCTTTGACGACAAGGTCCGCCGGCTATCCACGTTGTCTCGATAACAGCCCAGATACCCCCACAATTCGGCCGGCCCCGTCGAACCAGTCGGCGTTGCGCTTCCTGCCGTCGTCGTCGGTGTCGTCGACCCCGTCGACCCCTTGACCGAGTCCAAGAATCCAACGATATCAAACCTCCCCTGGTCCGCATACAGACTCAGATACCCGCCCTCGCCACCACACTGCTCACCCCCATCCCCGGTGCACGCCAACCCACACAGCCCCAGCTTCTCGTCTCGAAACGCCGCCGCGCCGTTCCCGATCGAATTCCCACACCAGCACTCCTGCCTATACTCCGTCCCGGCAAAGACATACCCCCCCATCGCACAAATATCCATACAATTCCCATTCGTGTTATTCTGCAGCCTTGACGGCGAACCCCCATTAACCTCCCTCTCGAGGTTCCTCGCGGGGGCATCCCTGAAACACCCGACATACTGATACACGCCCGTCCCATTCTGTCCGTTCAGCGGCCCAACCTGTCTAGTCGTAATCGTCACGCCGACTTTGATCCCTCTAATCCCAAACTCCTTCGTCCTGTCCCGTGCGTCCTTCCCGTCCGTCCCGAGGATCCAGTACGACTCGATTCGCTGCGCGGGCCGGTTCGGCTGCTGCGGCGACGAGTAGACCGCTACGGTGCCGGTCGCGCAGGACCCGGGCGCGATGGTCTGGCCCTCGTAGAGCTCGGCGCCGGGGTTTACCGCCGCGAGTTGGGCGAGGGAAGGCGGGCGCGAGCGCGTGATGGTTAGCGTCGACTGGCCTGTGTTGCAGAGGCGGATCTGGCGGCCGACGATGGCGCCCGCGAGGACGGGGCCGAAGTCGATGACGAGTGGGGGAGGGGCGTCGGTCGTCCAGCCTCCTGAGGGCGTGGAGATGGAGAGGGAGGCTATGGGGGGGCCTGTGGCTTGGATCGTGTCTGTCAGGGGGGTCTGGATAGGTTATTCGTTAGATGGGTTAGCTAAGGTAGGAAGGGACAGACAGCAGCGAAAACAAAAAAATGAATAATACGTACGGCTGAGCAGAGTAGTACGGGCGGCGGCCAGACAGGCAAACAGGTAAATAAAACTACAAGACCACGGAGACATCTCATCTTTGTTGTAAGATCACCTCCTTTCCTCACTTACAACACTCTCACTCTAAAAACCCTCTATCGTAGGAAAAAGAGAAAAGAAAAAAGTTACATGATATTCATCGAAGACGCACACAGCCAGATGACACGGAATCATCTCCCATTCCATCCCCCCCCTTCCCTTCCCTTATACAAAAAAATTGGAGCTTACATCCAACGCAGCCGCTCCGGCCGGCATCGCCTCATTCCTCATTCCCCCATGCTGACCTCTCTATATTGCGGATAAATCCCATAGCAGCAAACACGGCACCTGCGGGACCAGATCAGGAAACAGAAAAGAAACCAGAAAACGGCACACCACGGTCTCGGTCATGAAGCCGATTGGTTAATCGTCCCGCTCGCGATCCCGTAAATCCTCCGAATATATATATACGGAGTATCTCTGTCGTCACTACTGTAATCTCTGTTTTCCGTAGAAACTGGGGCTGAGTGAGGATCCCGGGGTGATGGACAGGAATCCCTTTTGCCCAAGCCCGGTCACGGAAAATGCTAAAGATCATCGTCCCAATGACACTTTTTTGTTTCAAACAGTATGGAATATGGATATCCCCTAAGACACAAAACAAAACGAAACAGGAAACATGGGACCGGAAAATCAGGTAGTAGTAAGCATAATCATATCCATTTTATCGTCCCCCACCCCGGGACACCAAATATCATACAAATGAAAACATAAAAGCATGCCCGTCGCAACCCAGATACACCCCCCAAAAACACAACCCGCCTTTTCCGCTAGGGTCATACATACCCAGAGTTATACTAATACATGTTGTGTCCAAGACCGACGTGACCAAAAAAAAACAGAGAAGGCCTCTATCGCCCGTTACGTTAAACCCTTGCGACATCTTTTGACGGTAAAAATCAGAACGCCTAGATCCAATCATCCTCCATCCCTCCATATGTCGTACACTCCTGGTGACAACCTGTGTCTCGTTCAACGACTTTTTGTTGTTGCTGTTCTGTCTCTCGCGTCGTCTCGCGTACCAAATCCCATAGTAGAAAAATATAAACTGAAGTCGAATGACGTATCCTTATCGCATCATCACTCCGTATCAGTGCCGCTTCATGCCCATGTGGGAATCGTAATCCCAAGCACGCTTCAGGCCCCCCTCATACACGCTAGCCACCGACTCTTGCCACATAGCTGGCGTGATGAGGACCGGCGGTGCTTGGTAGCGCTGCGCTGCCATCGTCTGAGACCCCGACTGGAGCTGCGCTTGGATATCCTGCAGAGTCGTCGGATCCGACGCCGCAATTGGCCCAGGCTGGCCGGTAACGGGACTCGGGGTCGACTGGGCCGGAGCGGCGCCAAATGACGAATTCCACTGCCTGCGGCCAGTTAGCTCGGTACAAATACACCCCCCAAAAACAACTCACTCAAACAGAGGACCTGGGTTCCACGTCGAAGCATCCGGCAACGGCAGCGAATGCTGAACGCTAGAGGCTTGTGACTGACCCGATGTCATCATAGCCAACGACTGTATATCCGGCGAGTCACTCTTGATGTCCAACGGGCTTGCTGACACGGGCGTGAGGGGGTGGCTGATATAACTGACTTGCGAATGAGCCCCCCGTGTATCCACCTGCTGATCCAGAGACCCCGCGCGCGGCACGTCGTGTCGGTACTGTTGGTTCGGGGGACTGGAAGTCGCCGAAGAATGCGGACTCCCATAAGGGAAGCTAGGCTTCAGCATGAACGGTTTCCTCATGTCGGCCGAAAACGCCTCGCGAACCGAATCGATCTGCTTCTGCATGTCAGGCATCGGCCACGCGCCCATGCACTTCTCAAGAATCCTCATGTGTCGCTCAAAGTAGCTGCGGGCTTCCGTGTTGAGCTCCGGGTCGGGAGACGTCAAGGCAACCTAGCCGCAAGTCAGCATAGTGTCCCTCCAACCAAAAATCGACATACCAGATGCAGCACAATGCAAGCCAGCACGGCATAGATGGTAAAGTTGATACCTCTTTGCATGCACTGGAGACCGAGCAACCCAAAAGACGCCATAACCGATTCCTGGAGCCTGCAGAGCATCTTTGCCGCGTTATACGAAACCAACATGTGATGTTTCCACTGCCCGCCGGGGTTGCTTGGCGTCATGAAGGCGAGCTGGGGTCGGTTGAACAGAATGATCGAGAGGTAGAAATACGAATGGAGATTCCCAATGAAGGCCGACGGTAGCCATGGAGGCGACCCGTCGGGCGGATAGTTGACCGTCATATCCGCCGGCAGCTCTGCCAACCACGCATCGAGAGCAGGACTGATCTGTACGAATTCCGGATCGATTCCCCAGTCCTTGTTCTTGAGTCTCTTGAGACGGCCATATGTCACCGTCATCCGGCTCACGTTGCGGACGACTCGGGCGAGATAGGTGAAGTTGCGGGATACGTGGTATTCGGTCTCGTCGCCGTTCGGAACGGGGCGGGGAATGCTGAAATCGACAGTATCCTCCTCAACTTGGAGGTCAGTCCGCCCTGCTCTTGTTAGTCTGAATACAGCCGTATACTGATTGCCAAGTACCTTGCGGGGAGCCGATCATAACCTCGCAGACAAAGATTGTCTGCCATATCCTTGTCCTCAGCATGCAGTCCGACTGACTCGATCCACATGGCCGTCCGGCTTGATGATCCGTATAGTGCTCATCAAGGCCCAGATCTTTCCCCATCTGGACGCACTGTACGATGCTCATCCACGAGCGGTAGTAGTACCCCTTTTTCGGTGCCTGCTCCCGCGCTTTGAGGAGAATCATCAGCGCTTGGAGCGTACTTAACCGAGGAACGTCCATGAAGGAATCAGCATGTCCTGGGTTGGTTAGTTCAAATCGTGGTCACGAAAAACATCAGGAATACGTACGCGTTGCGAGTGCCAGCCACTGCTGCCCCTGAGCGGGCTCATCGGCGAGCCGACCAGCAATGGCGAAAATAGCCTCGAGGAGGAGCGGTGAGAGACTTGACCTGTTGCTTTGCCATTGGTGGTAGAGCGACTCCTTATCCAGAACCGGTACGTAAGGGTGAGCATTCGCAAAGTAGAGGTCAAAGTAATGGAGAACTGTCGAGTCGTCGGGCATCAACTCCGGCGGGATCCGGATTTTCAACCCCGGCCCGGTAAGGAGAGGTGGCAACATGCTCTTGTAGTCGTCAGAGTCTTCAACCGCCGGCTCCTCGTCCCTTGTCGACCGCAACTTGCTATTCAGGTAAGGGGCTACATCATCAGGTTAGATAGGCCTCCGCAATAGGAGTCAAATTCGTACCGGTTCCGGCTTCGTTAACCTTCAAGGACCCCAACAGGTCCGCAAGATCCTGCTGCGCATACTCGGACTGGTACGCCTCGGGCGATTCGGGTTGCGATGAGTGCTGTGGCGTCGGGAAGGACCCTTGGCTGGCATATCGTTGATCTGGGACATTGACAGAGGGATGCACAGACGTGTACTGCAAGTTAGACTGGACATTCTGGGCTTCGGGATACTGCACGGTATGGTACAGTCCGGTGGGATCCTGGTACGATGGTTGCGCATACAGGGCGGTTGATTTTTGGGCCTGTGTCAACATCTGCTGGTCTTGAAGCGGCATCTGCTGTCGAAACGATTCCGGAGTGGGCGTCGGTGAATCGAACTGGGCCTGTGTCGGCTCGTATACCTGGGTGTCGCTTGCGCCGTCGAAGCCGTTTGGACGCACGCAGTGAAGCTTCAGACGTATACACGCCGAGCACGGCCAAGTGTTCGTCGTGGCGGCATCGCACTTGATCTTCCTTCGTCTACACCCCTCACACGCCCTCATCACTAATCACGATCAGTCCAGCTCGGCGCCAGATGGCGATGGGAGAACTCCCGGTCTGCATACCCTTTAACCGCTTGTGGCGGTTATGCTCGTCAACGAAGACATAGTCTACCCAGAAAGTTAGACAAACTCGGCGCCATTCAATCGACATCACAGACGCATACTCTTCTGGGTTTCGCGCGGCGGCTGCTGGTAGGGCTGGGGCGCAAACGAGAATGCGCCCATCTGGGAGCTCTGGGGGAGTATCCGGCGCACCGTAGGATCGTTCGACATGGCGGAAGGCGTGCGGCCTGCACGGACGCTCAAGTGGTCGCGGTCTGGCAGCGGCAGCGGCAGAGGTCTTCGCTTTGGGCGACGGTCATGGGATGAAGCAGAGAAGAAGCTATCCCCGTCGGCGGGCGAAGAGTTGGGATGGCGTCTCCAGCGGCGAGTTCGGCGCGCGGGGCGAAGCGCTTGGTGGTTCGGATGATATGCAGCTTGAGCAGCAGCAGCGGAGAGAATCGATCATTGGAAAGGTGGGTATCGAAGGGGGGGTCATCAACTGACAACGGCAAACCAGATCAGCACAGGTTTAAGGACCCTGGTTCCGCACGAGGCCTAATAAGCAGATGGCTGCACCCCCGGTCGAGGGGCCCCATCAGCGTGGACCTGCCCTGAAGAGCGCCAACCTGTGCCAAACTTGACTAGCAGAGTCCCTTGCGGGGACTAAGGATGGCTTTTCGAGATGACACCATGGGCGCTATGAGGGGCTCCCCTTTGCTCCTGTTTGTCCTTGCGCACTAGTGTAGAGAGAGCATTGCCCGCCATCCCGCCGTCAAGATACGCACACGCACACCGCACGCTTGGGCAAGATTTGCCTGTCATGCGACTGGCAAGGAACTCATGGCCGCGGGCAAATGGCAGATGGCAGATGGCAGCAGAAGGCGCAGAGGCCAAGACCAGAGGCAAGAGCGGGGGAGGGGGTGAGGTTAGTGGAGACGCACGATGCAAGCGACCCAACTCGCCAGGGCCTGCGAGTCGTTGGTACAATTGTACCGCGCCAGGCACATCCCAGAGCCCAAGAAAAACGATTTCCCGGAAGGGCCTCCATGGATACGAGGCTCGCGGGATGCTGATCTGGAAACATTCAATGCCGTCTCTGCTCGTCGAGCTGTTTATTCCCAACGCCGAGTGGGATGGAGAGCAACAATGCCACCGTGTTGTCGGTCAAACCCCAGAGCTACAGGTTCCTTACCGGCCCTTTTTCAATCCCGCAGAGGTCGGCTTCCAGGTTCCATGCGTTCCCGCTGTGTGCCCTGCCTGCCTATGCAGGTGGGAGGTTGGCAGCCATGGGGATCCGGCTGGTGAGGAGCTGCTCGCAGCGCTGGCGCAGCGCCGAAACAGTACCGAGTCTAGTTACACGCAAATTGAACCCCCTCGAACCCGGCAACGTGGAGAGGCGTTATTATCGACCCCGTTCCCGTGCGCCGCTTGGGGGCCAGAGCGATGACATGTCGTCAATGCGTGGAAATACGGCCAAGAAACGGGTCGCTGTCGATTGTCTCTGATAGCCGCGTGCCGGCCGCCAGGCATGGGACAAGGTCGCCGAAGCTGCAATCCGGGATATCCGGGCTTCTGTTATTCATCCTCGAAGCCACTCTCCCCAAGGACTCCTCTTGGAGAAGCCGGCATCACTGCGAGCTGCGCATTATATCCGACATTGCTGACAAGGCGGTCTAAACTGCTAGTTTGTGGTTGGCATCACGCTACGGATCCGTATTCTGCACTAAACAGAATCCAGCAACGGCTTTTCAACGGCGGCGGGGCTGGCGAATGGCACGAAAAACGAAGCATGTTCGCTCCCAAAGAACCTTCGATATCGCTGCCAGCCTTCGATTCGTCCTGCCTATGGAAGTGGGGATGGTCCCCGAATTCTCCGGAGCCGTGTTCGCGGCGGACTCAATGGTATCGTCGTGGTACTCGGGTGTGACTTCGGTGGCTCACCTTCCATGCTGATAGCGGGCCAAGGACAAGGCTCGGGACCTGAGGAACCTCTGGTTGCTGGAACGGTGCCTGTGATTTCCCGGCCGCGCAGCTGCCCCTTGTTGATGCTACGCGCCATCGCGCGCAACACGTGTTCGGGAGCCGTGAGCGCGCCGATACGCTTCAGGTGGTTCAGCGGAAGCCTCCCCGGGGTTGCTGAGGAGCGGAGGGGGACACGAGAGTGGACGACGTTCAGCGGCCACACACCAGTCTCCCGCAGGCCGGACGCCACAAATTACTTACTCTTCTCGACCAGGGATGCCCCGGGCCATTCACATGCTCGAGACGCAGCATCCAGTGACGGTGTGAGTGGGGCATGGGTCGACAAGAGCCGAGGACAAAAAGCCGCACTCACACCTGCGATGGGCTGCGCGGAAGCCTGAAGGAGTTCTTGACGGCGTCGCAGCACAGGAAGCTAACCCCTGCGCAGCTTCGGTTGCGAAGACGAGCAATCCAAGCGAAGAACGGTAACAAGACGGCGACAGCACCGAGGCAGCGCGATGACCACGAGGTGGCTCCTGCTCTCTGTCAGTCATGCCCCGACCAGCCAAGATGGGCACATGCACGACATCCACGCTCACCGCCATCCCCAGGATGGTAGATGACGATGCAGGAGGGGACAGCCGCCTGGAGCGCCAGGCCCCGAGATGAGGTGAATTTAAGGTTGATGATCGGATCCAAACCGCCAGCCTGCTTGCTTTTCCACGCGCATTCCAGTCCCTTTGTAGAAGCATCCCCGAGCGTGAGGCTGCGTCAATGCCGGCTTGGGAGTTGGGACCGCGGGGAGACCACACGGCGGTGCCACAACCGCCAAGCCTGCTGGCCTTCTCTGGGGCTTCTACGGCAGGGATTGTGGAAGCTCGTCAAGATCGGGATTTCCGGAGCCAGATGAAAGAGCCCTGCGCATAAAGTTGGTAATGTCGCTGCTCGCACTATTGACGGCCCGCAAAGATTCTGGAAATTTTCTGGCCATTATGTTTCTGGAGGCAGTTATGATATCGACGCCAACTATCGTCGAGTTCGACATGGAGAAAATGAAACCTGCCTAATGCATCTACCGGTTCGCGGCGAGGCCACACCAAGGCGGGTAACTAACGGCCCATTGTTGGTCGGTCGGTGTGAGTTGCAGGCGGTACGGTATTCGCTGCACATCCCACCCGGAATCGCCCACTGAACGGTAACTAACTAGACCCCACACCACACCTCCCCACCTGCCGTGGCGCCCAAGACACTGCGGCACAGAGATGTTCCATGCTCCGATGACGCAGCTGTGATTTCGGATACAAGCTTTTGGCGACAACGACATCTCTCTGCGACAGCTAAGTCGCCACTCTGAACACAACCTAAGCCCTATAACGACGTTTCTGTTTTCGAGGTTCGATATCGTTTCTGGAATCAAGCAAAATGGCATCGGCCGACATCCAAAACGCGAACCCCACCATCCTCAGCGTCTCGCAGCTGCCGACCAGGTTGGAAGGAAGAATCAGCGCGAACAAGGGCGCCCACTGCGAGTATGACAATGTAGTCTTTCGAGACCGGGACTGGCTCAAGGACCTGATGAAGGAGCATGCCGGCGATGATTCGGCGGGCGAGCCTCTCGATGAACAAGAAGTCTATGGTATGCCCCGCCCCTCCACCCTTCGGACGTCTTGCTCGTCCACGACACCCACAGTCCTTTTTTATGTGCAGCAGCCAGCCAACCCATCAACTCGCGGTTGTCGCGTTTGGTGATTGCCGTGGTGTTTCACGCATCCCCCACGTCGTTGTTATGCGACATGGCTATTTTTATTGAACCCGGAGGAAGATCACGCAGCTGACGTCTCACAGACCTCATCTCCGTCATCTCTGACCCCGAGCATCCCCACACGCTCGGCGAGTTGAACGTCGTGAGACTCCCTGATATTCACGTTACCCCCCCGCCTCGGAACAACCCGAAAGGTCTGGGCAATGTCCAGGTCGAGCTGACGCCGACCATCAACCACTGCTCTCTGGCTACTGTCATCGGACTCGCGGTGCGCGTCCGGCTCGAGCAGACGCTGCCTCCGAACTACCGCATCGACGTGAGGATGAAGGATGGCTCTCATGCGCAGGACGACCAGGTAAACAAACAGCTCGGCGACAAGGAGCGGGTGGCTGCCGCGCTGGAGAATGATTCACTCAAGGGTGTGCTGGACAACATGATGAAGCCATGCTTTGCCTGAGGAAAGGAAACAGCAAAACGGCTGGCATGAATCCGTCCGGGGTGTCGATGAGGTCAATCCGGGAAACGGGCCCGGACCATGCTAAGTTGGGTGTCACGGTCGATCGCCCTTGACCTATGTTTGGACGTCAAACCAAGCGGGAGGCAAAGTTAGCTCTTACACCGCATGTTTGGCACCGGACTGCGAGATTGTTGGCACAGTCTTTGGAAGGCTGTTGCCGTCCCGGCTGGAGGGACGGTGTAAATTCGGCGAAACAACCCTTGTGTGTTGGTGGTTGGTGCATCGCCGCCGCCCACTCGGGAGCCGTCCTTTGCTGCAAGAGTGCGGCTCAGGGGATGCATCTCCCGCTGAGCCCCTGTGCTTGTGGATTCGCCCGTTGGTATCGCCTAACCCACGCCTCAGACATGTACCTAGCTACTCTACTCGGAACTCGGGGCCTGCCATTTGAGTGGCAGGCATATTGGGAGGCTGATAGCGCGAGGTTGTGCAGGGGCAAAATACCATGCATGTAGTCCCGTGACACAAGCGTACGATGGATGCACTGGGTGGACGGATTTGGGAGAGACATAGATACATAGTCAGCCGCCACAAACCAGACAGCAGAGTAATACCAAACGGCTGTTCTGTCGGTTTGCCATCAGCACCTTAACCTTGGCCAAGTCCCTGGGCAGTGAGTACCAATCGGCTTACGCCGACGGTTGGGATATAACGTTGCGTCGTCGAAGGATTCGGGCCATTGTCTATACCAAACCAAACCGGCACTCCCGGTTGTGGGGAGGGGTCCGGTCTCTTTTGCTCACCGAGGGTTTCATGAGTGAGTGGGTGCAGACGGGAATCATGAGCCGCTGTACCATATTTTTTTTCACCCCTTTTCATGACAATGACTTCAATTAGTTCTTAAGATATTAAGGTATTGAGATATGGATGGGTAGGTAAATGTCCCCCTCCTTCCCATCCTTCCCAGTCCCACTGGCTGGCGTGCAACCGATAGAACTAGACCAATAGGATGTGGAGTGAGTGTGATTCTTGTTGGTGGCAAGGAGGTAGAATAGGTGGTTCTTTTTTCAAGGTCTAAAGGAGTTAATCATGAAGATTTGAGGGGTGGTTGTTTAACGCCGGTAGTTGCCGTACTTTCCCCTTTTGTTTTGGCACACATCTGTCTCTTCTGTTTAGTGTCTTCTTTCATTTGGGAGATGATCAGACCAGACGGCAGGGGACGGGTGGTTGTAGAGGTTTTGAGTGGTCACGGGGATGGATGGATACTCGCGATGCTGTCTGTGGGTATGGTTCGGTGTAGGCAAGGTAGGTTTCTTGCGTAGGTAGGTACCCGTAGGTATTGAACGTACTCGCGGGATAGGGGGTTGGATTTCTCTCTTGCCTCTTAATTTTGACATTGTTCATACCATGCTCGGAATATTTACAGAAGAGTTGATATATATATATTGAGAGGTCAATGTCAATTCGGGAGATGATTCCCGGGAAAAGAGAATCAAGGGCTAGTCAGACTAGAACCGGCTACTTGACCACCTCTCGCCTCTCGCAGGGAAATATATTTCTACCGAGATCATCCGTATATCTGGCATTCCATGGCTCAGCATAGTTTGACCGCGTCATAACTGATCTCTCCCTCTCTCTGTCCCCATCATCAACACCCCCCCGTACCGACATGGCGGGGGGAGTGGGGCGGGGGGGGGGGGGGGGGGGGGGGGGGGGGCT